>RAQS01000060.1:0-70182 GCA_003698115.1 Aspergillus sp. HF37
ATTTGAACTGGGGTCGATTCGCGCTTTACGAGTAGAAGATTGGCCATTTCTCATACGGTAGCCGGCCGTGGAGCTCCTCCACGACAATCCATAGAGAGAATCTATTATACAAGCGATTCCTCTTCCGTCTACGTCAATTTATAGCTATTTGCGCGGGTTTCAGCTCGATTTATAGTGCCACGGAGTCGCGTATTTAGCGTAGAGTAAGGGATATTAAATCGACGCGCTGCTTCACGAATTAACGTAATTTCTTGCTTTTGAATTGCCGATATAGCAAGTAAGACTCTGCCTTCTTACTTAATTAAATTTCGAGAGACTCGAGCACGATTTAGTGGCATGATGGGTGGTTAAATAGGGAAGGGTAGGTGGGAGGGACGCGAAGCGCGGTAGGTGATCAGCTCGGTGGTGTGATCAGCTCGGTGGTGGATTACGTTAGTTACACCAGTAGAACACGGTCACCTGATAAGGAACGGTATTCAGGCATATACAATATTATATGGTACAAGGCTCAGCCCTCGGTAACTATAGTTATTATAAGAAGGAATCTAGTGTACGTAGCGTGGGGGGGGAGTCGGCGGCGGTGAGCTGTGATTGGCTGGTAGGGGGATGGAGAGGTCAGAATGTACGATTAAATATTACTGTAGAGCACACTATTGTTAAGAGCTGGTTAATTAAAGTCTGTTTCAGCTATGCCCGGCAAACGGTCGTACATAGAACGGTCTAGATTGCGGGATGTTGTTTTTGAGTGTTAGATTAATATTATTGGTTTGAATCTACGGGAGGTATATCATACTTACAGCGTACTTATGGTCAGGATACCTGCGGTGGCAATACTGATTTCCTGATCTCTTGGGGTTCCCTTCGACCATTGCGTGTACGACGGAAAGCAAAATGATGTATGCGTATTGCAAGCACCTAAGTATCTTGCGTTATGATATCAATCCGTCTTCAGTCAGGTTCTATACCGCGCAAACTATAAATGCAAAGCCAACTCCCAGATTATGACTCGCCCCAGAATCACATACCAGGATCTAGAACATACGATATGACAACGCAGCAGACCAACCAAAACTTCAAGCTCGAGAGCCTCTTTAGCGTCAAGGACAGGGGTATGCATCGCAAGCCATACCCATCAACCCAGCCATCCGCACGCTAACACCCAACCAGTGGCGCTGGTCACGGGCGGCGGCTCGGGCATCGGGCTAATGGCGACGCAAGCGCTGGCCACGAATGGCGCAAAGGTGTACATAACCGGACGCACGGGCGAGAAGCTGGAGCGGGTGGTCGAGTCGTACTCGCGGGGGATCCCCGGGCAGATCGTGGCCGTTCCGGCGGACGTGACGTCGAAAGAGGCAATCCAGGGCCTGGTGGAGCGCATCAGCGCGCAGGAAGGCAAACTGCACATCCTGATCAACAACGCGGGGATCACGTCCTCGACGCAGAACACGGACCTTTCAGATCCGACGCAGCTGCGCGGCGAGCTGTTCGACTCAAACACCGACGCCGAATCGCCCGACGCCTGGGAACGCGTCTTCCGCACCAACGTCACCCAGCTCTACTTCACGACCACGGCCTTCCTCCCGCTGCTGGCGAAGGGCACCGCGGATGAATCCGGCTGGTCCAGCACGGTGATCAACATCTCGTCCATCTCGGGGCTGGTCATGACCGCCCAGCACCATTTCCCGTACAACGTAAGCAAGGCCGCCGCGGTGCATCTGACCAAGATGCTGGCCCACGAGGTCACGTCGTCCGGGATGAAGATCCGCGTTAATAACATCGCCCCTGGCGTGTTTCCGTCGGAGATGACCACCCAGTCGAGTGATGAGAGGCAGAAGAGCGAATTGCCGAAGGAGAAGTTTGAGGGGAAGGTTCCGGCGGCGAGGCCGGGCAAGGATGAGGATATGGCGAGCACGGTGCTGTTTGCGACGGCGAACCAGTATCTCAATGGGCAGACGATTGTCGTGGATGGGGGGTATTTGCTTGCAACTGGGACAATTTAAGAGGTTTGTCTCGTGCTGTAGCTGTTCCGATGCCATTTCCAGGGAAATAGATGCATTCCAGTTTCTTAAGTGGTCAGGTCAGGGTGTCTACAGTATAGTTATTCTATAGACAGACCAAAGGATTCACTATACACTCCAATTCACTGACCCGACAAACTAAGCTATAGCGAGACACATTCACACTAGTCCTCCGGCTCATTGGAACGTCTCATCGAACCACCCATCCGGCCTGCCTCTCTGGCTCGAGGATCTCCCGGCTCGAAGCTGCCTCCCGACGTATGGCCACCCTTGGAGGCAATTTCCCTCTGAAAGTCGCAAATGGTCAGCACTCACTGTTGAAATGCAGACAAGCTTGTACCGCCTCAGATCAACGCACCTGCTTTTCCTCGTCCATATGGTGGAATCCGCCCTGGTGACTGGACTTGCCACCCTTGCTGGCTATTTCCTCGACCTGCTCGTGCGGGCGGTTGGCCAGGTTTCCCGGGTTCTGGTTGGACTGCATGGTGACCGGATTGTGTCGGTTGTGATCGAAGTCAAACAATAAGACGTATGTCCTTGGTGCACTAAAGACAAAGGGATCAGGCTTGTATTTATCGCACTCGAATGGAGGCTTACGTATCAAATGATTTAGGTTACGTTCGCAGGCCACGAAATAGCATCACCATGCAAGTTTCGTGGACGTCACTTACTTGATCTTGCTTGCTGTGAGACGATCCTTGCGATAGATACGTAATGTCCCCGTCACACTGTTCCAGGATGTATACTAGGCCTATTATCTTTGCGTTTGGTTTGTAAGGTAACTGGTTTCGTGGCGTGGCGATAGGGTGCAGAGTACCAAGGTTGTCTGGGAATGGACAGTTAGGGCTAACCGCTTCGACCAGTCGAGGATCGCCTCGCAGGGCTGTAAGGGAGCACACTGAGCTAAGAAAAAAAGTAAGAGCCTGGAAGACCTAGGCTACCCCTATTAGTTAAGCTAGGTTGTTAAACAGTCCGGTTTTTACAAGTTTTCAAGTCAGGAATAGTATCTGTTGTGACGGTTAGCGGGGCGCCAGAAACGGCCCTTATTGAACCATTCTTCTACCGCCCGCCACCGCTTGCCGTCTACGGGCATCCCCTTGCCATCTACACACGACGGTGCAACGGGATAGGACTCACGATCTCGACTCGACGGGCCCTAGAAACCAAGTGATTAGTTATTGTTGCAGTAAACAAAAACGGAGTTGTACATTGTCTATCAAAAGTCGTTTCGATCGTTATATCGTCGGTAATCGTCCATGCTTCATTTGGGCCACTACCCTCCATTCCACTTATGTCGGAATAAAGGCGAAGATCTGCGGGAGCTTTATTCTCATTGTACCTGGCCACAAGCCAGTTGACGAAGTCTTCCAGGTCATGGGGCGCTGGGGTGTTCTGAACTGGAGTAAGCAGAACCTCTGCTTCAAACTCGATGCTGAATTCTTTCGCCATTTTCAGCGTGATGAATGCTCGGGAAGTATCTGCGAGAGGTAAACGATACTTAAGACAATAGGTATTTAGCAGTCGGAAAAGCCTGGGAATACAACAGCTGGAAGATATGCGCAGGGAGTTAACGATACTGGAGCAGAGTGTTGTCTGGCAGTCTGGAAAGCTCATAAATATCGCCTATAGAGTTTAAAGGTTAGTGAATACTTTTGTAGTGGAGTGTTACTTATCGCCAGTAGTGAAGTGAGCATGATTGATTCACTTCAATACAAGGGTATAGGGACCGTAATCGCGATAGGTTTACTCTTTCTACTAAAGAACGACGAATATCAGCAGGATTGGGATCTAATAGATTATGGCAATAGTAAAACACTGGTAGTTTGTCGAGGTAAGCGTTAGATCGCCAGGACTAAGACAAAGAAATTAAATAGTTAGAGGCGTCCTCTATAGCGCGAGTAGACTGATATCACTTGAGCCAAACAAAGGTACATCCACTAGGCTGTCATTGATCGTTAGCAGGATGCTGCTTCTTCGACAACCAATCCTCCAGGTCGAAAGTTCCTTCCTTCAGAAGGGATTCATCAGCGTTCCAAACGAAAGTCCACCCAGATACGGTCGACCCGTCCTCGAAACGAATAATACAACCATCAGCTCCGTACATGGCGGTCTCATACGCAGCCAGCCGGTCTGCCTCTTCTTCCGACTTGATTTTGCAAGCTACGCCGTGAATCGTCTGCTCGGGGAACCCGATCACCAGCGCCGGATACTCGCCCCAGAGCTTGATCCGACGAGCCTCAATAGTAGCTTTGTGGACATCTGGTGTATCAGGGCGTTTTAAGACGTGGCCGAGTGTTGAGGGGTCCATGAGGGTGCCGTAGAAGAAGTAGTACACCTCTTCGAACTGCCGCATGGGACGATTGCCATAGGAGACTGGGTGACGGCCCTTCTCGGCTGCCAGCATAAATTTCCTGGCCATGGGGGAAGGGGGAACGTTCTCAGCCATTTTCGTATCCGGTACCAATAGAGGAACTCAGCTGGCTGGGGAGAACAGTCGAGTCAGCATGGAGATGTCAGTGCAGTTCTTGGGCATGGGATAGGAATACATGCGCTGGCTGCGACGTATAAAAGTTACGCGACCACTGTCTTTGATAGTATCACTGGGAGATGTTGACGGAGGAATGGCTGCTCATGGATGACTTGACTCAGGAAAGATAAAGCTATCAGCTACTACAGAGGCCGCGCAACGCGCGGCCCAATGTACTTGTAATAAAATATACTGACATGCTCTTATGTGCAGTGACATCAGCGTTCGGAGGTCACCGTGCACGTAGCACAATTTCTCCAACAAGTGTATGCCCTGGCAGATTGAAGGCTCTTCTAGCAGTCATCGACTTGTCGGATCTCAAAGTCAAGCATCTGGTTTGACGGCGCCAAGTGCTCATTTTCCAGCTTTGCTGCGGACTCTGCGCCCGCGGCCGGCACACGATACTCGAATCGCTTCCCTGGAGCTGGTGACTTTCCGCCAGGGAGGGCATACGGGTAAGGCAGGTATTTCGGCATGAGCCCGAGCTGTACAAGTACGGTCGCTTGGTCCCAGGCTATATGCTCGTGATACAGCCGGTCCCCTCGAATGTTGACAATGGCCGTGAATGGAATACGGAGAGATTTGCCGGTCGGTGGGATTCCAGGAATTCTGCGAATGTCAATGCGAGCCCGGAGAAAGCGACAGGAGAACTCACAGCCAGTCAATCTGTTTGTCGTGTGTGAAACAAAAGATGAACTCGTCGACCACTCGATCGATGCCTACAGTTCGGCTAATGAGTTCAAGTGCTGTGTCATCGGGATTGTTGAAGATGAAATGGTCGAGATAGAACTTGCTCAGGCGAGCTCGGCCGACCCCTCCGGTCAACTGCATCGAGTCAGGGCAGTATTGAATGGATGTCAGTTCCATGACATACCGTCGGAACATGATTCACGTATGGTTCCTGCACCATAGTTCCCATGGTCTTCTCGACCGATCGGTCCCCAAACTCGTGAAAGGCGTGCTCCTCCCAGATCTTCTCGAGGTCGAAAAACGGCCCACCCATTTGCTTCTTTAGAAAGCTTAGAGTTCGGGTGTGAGCTATTCCAGCCGAGCTGGCCCTAAAATCAGGGTGGCCAGGGACAATGAAGCTGGCTGACGACGCTTCAGGGTATGAGTATAGTGACATGTCGCCGCGCTTGTCAACATTGTCATGCTTGGATAGATGCATGAGTACAGGTGCTGCTGTAGTAATATCCCAAGGACTGAGAAACACCATGGCTGCGACGCTCTTGACCGCATCGAGCACAATGGAAAGCGTCGAGTCAATCTGCGGCCCATAATCCGATCGGGAACCGTAGACTTGGAGAGTCAGCACTCAGTCAACGAGACCACACAAGACCAGCATGCCTAACAAGCCAAAGCTGTCATCTGAGCTGCATTGCGGTTGAGATCGCAGAGCACGTAACGCGTTGTTAACGCGTTCCAAGACGAAATCCTTGTCAGCGCATTCCGTGCCATTCAAGGTGATTTGGGCCACTGTGTAGCTCTCCTCGGCCCATTTTTGCAACGGCTCTGGATCGAGACTGTCATTCTGGCGTTGACACTGGGCATATCCGCCAGGACGCAGGATGACCAGGCCAGGACCACGTTCGCAGCGAGAGAGCGGCGGCTGCAGGACGACGTTTTGCCCGAGATCGATCAACGGGGCTGAGGGAAGAGAGGATTGAGCCATTGAGGGTTGAGTATGAAAAGATAAATACCAGTAGGAGAGTTGGCTACAGTGTTGTTGTTGAGGTCTTCTGTTTGTAGAAACGCGGAAATACCCCGGCACGTGACGTTCCCGCCCGGCGACCAGCTCTCCACTGTGCTTTCTCCAACTCCCGCTAGACAACCGCCGAAATGAATTCCCAATTCCAATCCTCACTGTCGGACCTGGAAGCCAAGTTCAACGCGCTCCTGACCAGCGTAACCACCTCTCCCACCGCCGCGGGAGCCCCAGCTGCCGCCGTCGCCTTGCTAGACGCAGACGATGCCTTGTCCTCCGCCGTTGAAACGCTCCGAAAACACCAAGAGAACTATTCCAAGATAGTGCGGCTCCGCGCCGAGGCGGAGAACCTCGAGGAGAAGGTCAAGGGGATCGTGAGAGACGTCGACGCGTACCAGAAGGAGATCCGGACCGTTTGCGACGACGAGAGCGATCTGGACTCTGATCTGGAGGAGGGTGACGATGCCAAGAGAACGAAGGAAGTGGACTACAAGCTGCTTCTCGACTTTGCGCGTCGCATCAGCAAATACAACCATCAGGCGGCGGCGGATGCAGCGGCAGGTGCGCCTGCGAAGAGGCTGCAGGAGAAGCAGCAGCAAGCTGGCGACCAGGACATTACCATGTCCGGGGTGAATGGAGCTCCGGGTGCTGAGGAAGGTGCGGAACCCGTGTCGTCGGTAACCAAAGATGCAACGCTGTGGCTGGATGAGTCGGCCAACATGACGCGAGAGGTCTACATGCTCCCATACCCGATGGAGGATCGGATTCGCTTGGGCGTGATGGGCCAGATTCAGCTGGCAGCCGCAGAAGGTCGACCGGGGTTTGATCCCGACAAAGAAGTGGATCGCATGGTTCGGGAGGCCGCGGGCACGGGGGCTGCAGAACAGGTAGCTCCACCACAGAAGGATGAGCACCGTGCAGACGAAGCAGCGCAGGCCGCAGCCAACGCTGGATCTGCGGCTACCGATGGAAGAGCGAAAGAAGCTGGCCCAGCGCAAATGCCAAAGGCCAGTCTTGACCTTGACCTGTATGATCCGGAGGACGATGATGTATGATTCTTCCGGCAACCGCAGTGGCCGTTGTCTCGGAGGAGCCACGTTTACGAAATTTATGTACTGTACGATATCCTTGGAAAGAGACCCAACGAGCTATAGAATACCGAGTGTACGATGTCAACCTGATCATGCCCACAACATTAGGCTACGACCATCTATGCATTATAGATCAGTGAATACTTGATCTCCACTCATCCGCAGCCCCAGTCTTTCTCGCCCTCGCCCTCTCTTCTCCCTCTCCTCTTCCCCTCCCAGTCAGAAACACAAAATATCAGAACGGCATGGGACACGCGGTACGATGCGATGCCGCAAGTTATGCCTGATCAAGTTATACCTCGCAGCAGTGCTACAGACGAGTTCCGAATCGTGGCTCCATTGTCGACGTCCCATGGACTCTCGGAACACTAGGAAACCCAGGGTATCGTGCTCTGCGGCATCTGGACGCCACAGTGAATCCTACCAGACGTCTTTATAATGGACTCATTACGTTCTTCGAAAAGGAGGCTATACATAACCGATGCATTGTGTTCTAATACAGCGAATACAGCTCTGCAAAGAATGGCATTGTCTTCCGGAGCATTGGATCATCTGTCCACACATGGCATCCGTCGTGGAGCTCTCCGAGAGATATCACATCTGCCCAACCTTCCTGCACCGTCGACAAAAAGAAAAGAAGTAAGACGATTGGATGTCACTTGTTACTATTACGGCATTTGACTGACATGTATTTGAAGGGATACTACAGCCAACGAGCACCACGAAGCGGTCCTCAAGTGGCCAGAGGAACGTTCCCAGAACATAGTCTGTCCTATAAGACTGTTGCCTACCATTGCCCTGAGATCTGACAGGTAGAAGATTTATGGGATTCATGGCTACAAACCATGAATCTCAGGTTAAATACGTCTAGTCTAACAAATACGGACACAACCTGGATTAAGCGCCAGACCACCCAACGGTCCGTCGGGGCGTGTTATTGAGCTCCGGAAGATGAGAGCATGCAGCAGTTATTCTATCAGTAGTCATAGCTAGCGGATGGCATGGCGCATATTGTCGACGCATACCCCTTGTATTGGATGAAGTTGTCGATACCGACTGCGAGCGCACTACTCTCTCCCCCACCCGGACCAGATTGGATTGCCTGCTTCTGTTTGAGGCAAGACTGTCGAAGGTGGTCTGCATTCAGTACCGTTGTACATGAGAGTTACATGGAGGGCCGCATACTAGATTGCCTAATCTATTTCTTCCGATTAATGCCACCTATTACTCAGGTGGTTGCCAGTACAGCAGAGTAGTAGATTCAAAAACCATTAGCCCACTATATTTATATCCTCCTCCTCCGAACTAATGGCCAACTACTAGTCCGATCGACACTGTCTAGGGCTAGGTTACATCGAATGCACCGAGGAGTTCGCCGTCCACTTCCGGAAAGTCTTCCCGTAGTAATAGAACGGGATGGCGAACAAGCACCACAATACCGTCAGACACATATTCAACATGATGGGCTTCACATAGCCGGCACTTGCCGACCACGGGGTGATAAACTCGCTGAACCCGTAGCCTGTGCAACAGTCAGTCGCCATCCTTGGCCGGGGGTCATGTACATGTACTTACCCCACAGGTTTTTGTTGACGGTGATCGAGACAAAGATGGAGCCAGCGACGGGCTTGTACGAGTCGACGGCGTAGGTGCTGATGATGGCCGGGATTGCCGTGACCTGGATGCCGGCGGCGCCGTAGCCGATGATGACGATGGCCTGATAATACAGTTAGCGCGTAATTGCGATGGGGGAGTAGCTAGGAGAACTTACCCTCCAGTCCCAGTGGTATTCGTAGCCGAATGCAACGATGAAGTTCCCAATCGTCGATATGATGATGTACGGAATCAGGGTTGGCAGCCTCATCTCCGGCTCTCGGATTCCTCTGTTCTTCTTGGTGGCCCTCATGGAAATCCAATCCGAGAGCGGTCCGTTGGTGAAAAGACCGATAATTGCGCCGATTAGGAGTGCAAAGTTGAAGAAGCCAATCGTCTGACTGTCGAAGTTAAACGGAGGCGCCGAGAAGGCCTGGAGCTGGGTGAGGTTGACGGTCAGGAAGACGGAAGCGGACCACGACACATTGAAGGCTGCGAGCTCGACAATGGGATACGCGAGCAGCTTCCAAGGCGTCCAGAAGGGGTACAGCAGCGTCTTCCAATCGGTATCGTCAAGAGTCCAGATCATGAACTGTTGCTTGGAAGGGCTGCCTCTACCCAAGAACGGGTCTGCAGGAGGCTCAGAGTCGCACTCTTCATCTTTGTCCTGCTTGGCCTCGGCATGTTTCTCGGGCGCAGAGCCGTTGGTATCAGGGGTTTGAAGATCCGTCTGGGTTGGGGTAGACTCGTCTGGCTGGTTACGATGCCATTTGGTCTCGGGGAAAAGGAAGACGAGAAGCACAAGGGTGAATCCAAGTAGGGCGACATTTAACCAAAAAAAGCTGCGCCACCCGACATGCGCCGCCATAGGTCCAGAAACAATTGGCCCTACCTGATGCAAGTTAGAGCGGTTGATAGACAGTTTAGAAAAGACATACCATCAAGGAACCAAAGTAGAAGCAGAAATAGAGCGTATTGTACGCGCCTCGTTCGTGCAAGAAGCAGATATCGGCAATGATCTCGGGTTGCGCGGTCTGTCAAGGTCAGTTTGGCTCTTCCCAACAGCCGTAAAGGAGACGAACCTCTGCTGGCCCAGCGCCGAAACCGTTCAGGACACAGGCCCCCATATAGCTCCCATAGGATGTAGCGACAGCGCGCCAGACATTGCTGACCAGACACACAAGACTGCTGAAAATGAGGACTGGTCTTCTTCCAAAGACAGACTGCATTGGTATCCAAAAGAAGTTGCTGAAGCCGAGGACCAGAATGCAAACCCCGGTGAACTTGACAACGGCCGCCAGATCGGAGTTGAAGGACTTCGCCAAATGCCCGAACATCGGGGCCAAAGCCAGGGGGCCCCATCCTTGCGCAAAAGTATTGAGTGATGCGAGGCTTATGACAATTATCTTCCAGGGCCGGCTCCAGTTCTGGCATGGGTCAGCATTAACGCGAATCCAACCAAGTTGTACAGATATCAGACACATACCAGAGGATCACGAGGGTCGTCGGACGGCTGAGGCACGAGGACACGGTCGGACTTGGAGGACGACTTGACGAAATGATGCGAGCCGACGTCTGCCATCAGCTCCGTCCCAGGGTAGAATTTCTCGCCGAGCTCCTGCTCGATCCTGCGCAACGGTCAATCGCCACTCTGGGCCGGGAGGCAAGCACATACTGATGGGTAGTTTGGGACTCCATGGTGGGCGCGTATTCACCCAGACTGAGGATCTGAAGTTTGCAAGAAGGATCGATCGCATTGTGGAGCGACGGATGGTAATATGCATAATATGCCCAGCAGGACGCCGGCAGATCGGTGTTTCAAGCAGCCGTTTGCCGCGGAACTAGACCGGCGTTGACCAGGGTATCTGTATGTAACGAGCGTGGCGTTGGAGGGAAAGTTAGGGAGTGGTTAGGGGCAGTCTAGGGCAAGCTAGGGCGGGCTAGGGCCTGCGGTGGGCCCCGGGTGCTCCCACAGACTGCCCCGGATTCTTCTCCTCCAGCTCTCCACTCCGCATCTCCAACAACTGTCGGCAGGCTCCCTGTCAATCAATGCCGACAGCGCTATAGCGGGATTATTCTGTGCCGCCGCGGGGTTTTAGGCTTCGTGTTGCGACATTCAGAAGCCCTTCGGCCGTCTACCTGCACGACAAGGGCAACATGTCTGCTCGATGGAGCCGCCCAGCCAAACCGTCTCTTAACACAAGAGCCACCGTCGCCCTGTGGACTGCATCTCCTGCCCGATTCACTCCACCACGGCCCACTAGCCTAAAAAGAACTGCTGAAACTGCTGTTAGAGTTTTTTTCAGTGCCGGAACAATTCCTTAAATGTGCATCTTTCCCGGAGACTGTCACGCTGGCTGGCTGGCGAATGCAACGGAGCCCAACACGACAGCTGGGCAGTGTGACCTTGGCCATGCTAGCTGTCAAGTGGAAACCTGAACCAGCACTGGCCATCAAGGGTCCCTTTCGGCCAGCAATATGGAGCACTGGAGTAAGCCGAGTCCGTGGTTGGCCAGTGCTCCTTCCATCGCGCCTGCAGTCTTTGGTCCCTGCATCTACCGCATAACGGCTTGTTTGCAGGTGTACTCTTCAACTACCGTCAGTCTTTTTTCCCTTGGATGTCCTTCTGGCCACAAATGAAGTCATCATCGTCAGCGTGTCTTTGCTCATATCAGATACAGGGTATGATTTCCATCGCGGTCAACATGAGTGCCCGTCCGGGATGCAAGACCGGCCTCTCGCCTGTCGTCACGAGCTCAGCGTCCAGATATACGCCCGCCGGCCGACGGTACTTCGAACCAGGCCATTTCCCCGGAATTTCGGGCTACATTCGCGAGACCAGCGGCTTATTCAGCTGCCCCAAGTCGCCTCCGCGATTGCGGAGTGCCTCGTGGTCGTTGGTCGGGTCCATGGCCCCGGATCCCGAAGCTTGGGAAGAGCTTGTTGATCCGCATGGTTCGTGACGTCAAATCGCTGTGATGGACAGGAACATGGAGCTCGGTTCCTAGCTGCGATGAGCAGATTTGTGGCATTGCGGTTTGTTTATCGGCTTGATTTAACTTGCCTTATCCCCAGGCCGCGTGGAAATCACCTCCAGGATGCGTCTCCTCTTTTTGTTGCCCATTTTTACCCATCATCCAGGTCTCGCGTCTACTACGAACAAATCAAGTGATGTCGCAGCGCCATGCTTATGCCAATGCCGATGGGGTTGACGGGGTTGACGGGGTCACCGGCCCCGACCTGGAGAAGCAGGAGACCCCAGGAAACGTGCCAGATGAAGAGCAGCCGATGACCTGCCAGGGCCAGACCCATCATCACCGGGACAAGGAGAAGAAGCATGAGGGAATGGACACTGACCGTGGACGTCCTGATGGGAGGCCGTCGGGGGATGGACAGGACGGCACAACAGCCGACGGCAGAGTCGAGTTGACTGAGCATGCCTGCTATGACAAGCTCGGCTTCAGCTTCCCATGGTGGAAGAAATGGGGAATCATCGCGGTCATCTTCATCGTTCAGACGTCCATGAACTTCAACGCTGGTTTCTACGCGAGTGGCATCTCGCTGTTTGCCGAGCACTTTGGCATCTCCGAACAAGCCGCCCGCGTTGGCCAGATGGACTTCCTTGTTGCCTATGGCATCGGGAGCGAATTCTGGGCGCCGTGGAGCGAAGAATACGGCAGATGGCCGGTCATGCAGCTAAGCCTCTTCTTGGTCAACATCTGGCAGCTACCGTGCGCGCTAGCCCCAAACTTCGGCAGTGTTGTCGTCGCCCGTATCCTAGGCGGCTTGTCTTGTGCCGGCGGCTCTGTGACCCTGGGGATGGTGGCTGACATGTGGGAGCCGGAGGTCCAGCAGTGGGCTGTTGCTTTTGTTGTCCTGTCCTCGGTGGGAGGGTCGGTGGTCGCCCCTATCGTCGGGGGGTTCGCCACGGAATTCCTCGACTGGCACTGGAACTTCTGGCTCCAGCTCATCTTCGGCGGCTTTGTCCAAGCGGTGCATTTCTGGATCCCCGAGACCCGGGTCAGTATTTTGGTTACCCGGGAGGCACGAAAGAGACGCAGGCGCGGGGAGATGGTGTACAGCGGTGACGAGCTGAAAGGCAAGCGCATCACCATGAAACACTTGCTGATGGTATGGGCTCGTCCGTACATCATGTTCGTCTGCGAGCCCATCGTGCTGTGTCTATCGCTTCTCAGCGGGTTTAGCGATTCCCTCATCTTCACATTCCTGGCCTCGTACGCGCTGGTGTACGAGCAATGGGGCTTCGGGACCATTGATGTTGGCCTGTCATTCATTCCGTGGGTAAAGCGCGCCTCTTGTGTATCGCCTTGCTAATGTTCATCGAAGGCTTATTGTCGGATATATTATGGCATATTCGTCCTTCCTGCCCTGGATTCACAAGCACTGCAGGGTTCAGGAACGTGACCCGGACGCCCTCCAGCCGGAAGCGCGTCTGTACTGGCTGTTATACGGTTAGTATCTATTCCTACTATATCGTCGGCAAGCAAGGTCTCAACGATTCTAGTGGCGCCTACCCTGCCGATTGGCTTGTTTGGATTCGCCTGGACAAGCTTGGGCCCGCCAACCGTACACTGGATAGCGCCGATGATCTTCTCGGTCTTGATTGCGATCGCAAATGTGAGCGCCCTCGTCGATTTCCGTCGGTGAACTACTGACTGGTCTGCAGTTTTCCATTTATATGGCCACGATCGATTACATGGTTGCCAGTTACGGGCCATATTCGGCGTCGGCGACGGGCGGGAACGCGCTGGCGCGAGACGTCCTGGCAGGTATAGCAGCGATGTACGCGATACCAAGTGAGTAGCCCCGAGCGGCCCTGAGGAGCTCCAGAGCGTCCGGCTAATCGAGCAGTGTATTCAAATATTGGCGACGAGTTCAACCTCGAGTGGGCATCGACTATACTGGGGATCCTCGCCATCGCATTCATCGCGCCGATATACGTCTTCTACTGGAACGGGCCGAAGATCCGAAAGAAGTCCAAGTTCGCGCAGACCCTGGCTGCGGATCGCAAGAAGGCCATGGCAAAATCAGGGCGGAGGCCGTCACAGGCTGGCAGTGGCGATCCGGGCCCGGAAGAGCATTACCTGGAGTCGGCGGCTGGCAATGCTTGATCATGGTTTCGTCACTGCGGCTGACGTAGAGTACCGATCAAAATGGTGTTTTTGTTTGTTTATATTGCTGATACATCGGTTTTTTGAACGTACCTGTCCTGCCTGCTTCTGTTGTGTCTTGCCGGTCATTGCTTTGATATTGGTACGTGCTAAAAGCTAATATAGTAGTGCAGCTCTAGAGGCAATAATACTTACATACCCTCATCATTGTTTTCAGCAAATATTGACCAGCGGAGTACCTTTGTCATGCAGGCCGTAACATGGAACCGAGTCCGCATCGAGTACCCAATTTGCCATGATGAACGATTGTTGACGCTTAACCGTTTGTGTCAAGATCCGATCCACAGCAACCTGACCACAGGGCTGTAGCTGAAAAGGCGAGTAAGAGGGAGGACACTTCATATTAACTTGCCTGCAAGATGAGAATCGTGAGGTCCTGATGGCCAGAAGACGGAGGATGGAGGATGAGGAAGGAAAGAAGATGAGGATGAGGATGAGGAAGAGGAAGAGGAAGAAGGGAAGAGAGTAATACAATCGAGGAGACACGCCTAACCCTATCCAGTGAATGCTTTGAGCAGCTGGCATAGTCCTCTACTTGCACTAGAAGAGTGTATGTAGTCTACCGCCCCTTCGCTGTTATCATTATCCTTTTATTGCCGAATGAGCCCATCTACGCTGGGTAGCTCGTATACAGTCCTAGAGGATATCGCAAATTAAACATGCATAAATTCTAACTGGCTGTTCTACATGTTCGGAGAACAAGTCGAGTATGAAGTTGAACCTAACGGTGATCTGGAATAGACACATGTCACTAGTAATGCATCACCATCTCACTGTTTATACTCGCTGATGCTTGGAGGCAAGTCCTCGACCTTGGTCCCCCAGTCACTCTCCTTGTCGCCCAACTCGAGCTCGAGCACGCCACCGTTGACGAAGAAGTCATGCGAGAACCAGTTCTTGGTCCAGGGCTTGCCATCCATCTTGGCGCTCTGGATGTAGATGGACTTGTACTCGGGGTCGAAGTTAACGCTGCGGATGGTGGCCACCTTGCCGGTGATGCTGTTGCGCAAGCTGACCTCCTTGAAGAACGGGACGCTGATCAGATACACGTCCTGGCCGGGAACCGGCCAGAAGCCCATCATGGTGAAGACAATGAACGAGCCCATTGCTCCGCTGTCGTCGTTGCCGGGAAGGCCCGAGATACTCGTGTTGAACTTGGACGGGATGTAGCCGTGGGTGCGCTCGGCCGAGAGGGCGGGCCGTCCGCCGTAATGATACTGGTAGACGGGGAGGAAGGCCTGCTCGTCGCCGATGTAGAGGAGGCCGGACTCGTGCAGGAATTCCAGTCGCTCGATATAGCGTTCGGCGCCGCCGAGGTGCTCGATCAACGAGCCCATATCGTGAGGGGCGTAGCTGTTCCAGTTAGCACTACTAGTACTAGTATTTTCCCCATATCGGCATGGACAACGTACAAGGTGTACATCCAGGAGCTCCCTTCGTAGGTCTCGCCGCCGAAGGGGTCGAGGTAGCATGAAGTAAAGTTCATCAGCGGACTGCAGAAGGCAGGGTCCTGGTAGGCCCAGGTTTCGTTCTGGAATCGAGGCTGCAAGAAGCCGGTGAAGCCGGTGTCCTCGCCGTTGAGGTACGACTTCTGGTTGGCCTTGAAGAGCCTCTTCCAGGTAAGGGAGCTCTTGGTGTACTTCTCCTGATCCTCCGGGTGGCCCATTCGCTTCGCCATTTCAGCAATGCAAAAATCGTTGTAGTTGTACTCGATGGACCTCGAGACGCTCCGCGTCTGCGTGCCAGTGCCGTACGGGTCAAAGTCACCCTGGGGTACATAGCCGAGTTCCTTGTAGCTCTTGACGTTACCACGGCCCTCGAGGTCCCAATTCTCAGGCTCGACTTGGTGGTCCTTCACAACCGCCTCGTAGGCAGTCTGCCAGTCGATGCCGATGACGTCCTTCAAAAAGGCGTCGGCAATCACCACGTCGCCGTTCGACCCTCCCTGGGTGTATCCCTTGCAGAGTGACATGCGGCAGTCAGGAAGCCAGCCCTCCTGGCGATAGGTTTCAAGGAGACTGCGGATCATGCGAGACTGGGACAAGGGGTCCGTCAGGGTAAGCAGCGGGTGAATGCTGCGGTAGGAATCCCAGATGCTGAGTCGTGTCAGTAACGCTCCAAGTGCTTTTTCGTGCAGGCATACCAGTAGAAGCTGTCATAGTACGGCTCGTCACTGTCCCAGAGGGGATTCTCGCCGGTGTAGTCCTGCGGACTGATCAGGGTCCTGTACGCGCCGCTCCAGAAGTTTTCCTGCAGCTCATCGGAAACGCCCTCAGCATCGACAGAAATGACGTTCAGCTTGGAACGCCACGCATCCTCCGCCGCAGAGAGGGTGCCGTCGAAGTCAAAGTCGGGCTGCTCCCTTTCGGCATTGGCGCAGGCCTGGCCGACGCCCATAAAGCTGACGCCAACGCGCGCCAGGATACTGCCATCAGCGGGCTCCTCGAATCTGGTGAAGGTTCCGACAGAATGGGTGGAGGGCGAGATCGTGCCAGACGGGTAGATGGAGACGTTCTTGGGCTCAACACCCGCACGGTTCATGGACCACACGCCCGTGTCACGGACGTTGGCGCCCTTGAAGTCGGCGCAGAAGTGGAGGTCATACTGGCCGTCACCGAAGCTGGGGTTGAATGTACCATTTGCCGTGAGCCGGCCGGTAGAGGGGTCAACAGAGGCCGTACCGTTGGAACGGGATTGCGGCAGATCCATCAGGTCGACCAGGATGACAGGGCTGAGGGAGGACGAGCCGCTAAAGTTGAACCGGTACAAGGCAGAACGGTTGGAGGTCGTCATCTCGGCGTGGACGCCGTTGGCCAGTTCGACGCCAAAATATCCAGGCCGGGCCTTGGGAGACGACCACACGCTCCTGCGGTCGGACAGCTGCCACTGGCACTTGTTCAGGTCATCGTCGGGGCAGTTTGGCTGGGCGAAGATGGGGAAGTTGCCCATGGACGGCGACCCGCCGGTGCCACTATCATGCATGTGGGAGAAGCCCGTCACGACGTCTGAGTCGTGGGCAAATCCGCCCTGGTTGGCGCCGTCCGTGTCGGCCACGGCCTTTGCCATTCCGAAGGGAAGGTTGGCACCGGGGAAGACATGGCCTTGACTGTCAGTTCGGTCACTGGATCCACCCTTGGAGGGCATCATACCTCCGTCGGCGGTCCCGATCATCGGGTTGCAGTAGTCCAAGACATCAAGGCCATTCGACGGCTTCTCCGCACTGGCCAGAGCCAGGAGAGAAGTCGAGACGGCTCGGAAGAGCGTTCTCCGCGAGAGAGGAGGCATGGTCAGAGACGAGGAACTAGGAGGAAGGAGCGACGGCGCCTGGCAGCACCCATAGTTATAGCCCAGCAAGCCCAGCAAGCTGTAAATACCCGCGTGAGGTAGTATCCTTGACAATGCACGGTGTCATCTCCCCGCGGGGCAGGGCGGACAACACCGCTGGATGTGCAGTCACTTTCCTAGAGCAGTAGTGCGGGAGCGGAGATGGCATCGGGGTCTGCACAGTTGCCATCTTGGCCTGCTGTTGAGGTTTACTCGTGGCACATCTGGAAGCTGGATACAGGAATGCAGGAAATGCAGGAAGCTGAAGCTGAAGAGAGAATGGCAGATAGATTCAGGATGGTAAGAGGAAGCTATCTCGGAGAGAGAACTCTCTGACAGGAGGAAGCTATGCCTACGAAGGAAAGGTCGGAGATTGCAGCTAGGCAATCAGAGTACAGCAGTCGTATCCCTCTGGGCGTTGTACCGCCGACTACTAGCCCGGCACGACCGCATGGTATATGGTAGCAGGTCAAGCCGACCTGTGCCACTGATTCCTTTCGTCCAGCAATTCAACGAAACCACCGAATTTCTGCCGGAGCCTAACTAGCCCCCAGGTTAGGCCAGGCAATGCGGGGAAGGTCTGGTGGAAACGGATCGTCAGGGTAATATTTGGCCCGTCGCAGCGCCACGCCGTAGTCACGGATATCAACTCCCCAGTCAGCAAGAATGCCCCAGATTCCGTCGAAATGGGGATTTTCGCGGAGAGCTCCCCAGCCTAGAGCACGTGGGCAGTGGAACTAATAACTGAGACAGACAACAGTCATCGGTGAAATGCTCCGGGAACGACAAGCCAAAGGGACCGCAGTATAAGAAACTGTTTCGACATGCTGGCTGACTTTGCTGGACTGGAGGATAGAGAGGCAGTAAGGTGTAGTAGCAGAGGCATAGGAGAACGGAAGGGGTGGAAGAACACAAGGACAGTGACTTGACTGACTCACATTCACTACGCATGTCGTACATGTGGAACTTCCCGATATGAAAGTACACAGTACGGCTGCTTTATATAGCTGCACCAGACTATCCAAAATAGAACCACCGGTTCCATCCAGGAAGCTATGGAAGTGTATACCCCCCATCAACAACCAGATTCGCCCCCGTCATATAGCTCGACGCATCAGACGCGGCAAACACATACGCCTGCATAGTCAGCCAATCAAATCAACCAATAAACCTATGACCGAGAAACTAACGCCCTTCAATTCATACGCCTGGGCGAACCTGCGCGCGGGAACCATGCTGGTCCATTTCTCGCGCCATTCCGGCGGATGGACGTCGAGGATGTCGGTGGCGATGAAGCCGGGCGAGATGCAGTTGACGCGGGTGTGGTCGACCCATTCGACGGCGAGGCTTTTGGCCAGGTGGACGACGGCGGCTTTAGAGGCGTTGTACTGCATTCATTAGTAAGGGTGTTTGATCAACTACTGCCCGAGTGCAGACGTACTGCAGCCTGTTTTTGCGGGACGTTCACCAGCTGCGCGCTCACGGACGCGGTGAAGATGACATTCCCGCGCCCCCGTTCCTTGAAGACTTTCGCCGCCGCCTGGGCCGTGTAGAAGGCGCCGTCGAGGTTGATGTCCATGATACTGCGCCACTGGTCGGCCTTGTAGTCCTCGGCGGGGATGTTGGAGGTGACGCCCGAGTTGACGGCGACGATGTCAAGCCGGCCAAAGTCGGCGGCGATGCGCTGGACGGCATGCTCGATCTGCGCCTGGTCGCCGACGTTGGCTTGGTAGGCGGCCGCGCGGACGTTGTTCGCGGATGCGATTTCTGCGGCGACAGTCTCCGCGTTTTTCGAGGTGTTGTAGATTAATGCGACCTGTTTGTTCTATTAGTACCGGTCGATCTGGTCGAGCGTGCGTACATTGGCGCCGGCTTCAGCTAAAGCGCAGGAGATCTCGAGTCCTATGCCCCGGGCAGCGCCCGTCACGGCGGCGACCTTGCCGGAGAGGTCAAAGGCCTTGAGGGCGTGAGTGTTCTCTGGCTGAGCGAGGACCATTGCTGTCGAGGATGCCAGGAAGTTGGGAGGATGCGGGGTCTACCTGGAGAAGGCTACCGATACGGATATGATCTCATAGAAAAGAAAAGAAAAATGCGATTCGGTCGCGGCAAACGCTGGATGAGCCTTCCGACTCGACGAAAACTATATTAACACTATTATACAACCAACAGGCCCTTACAGCCAGATCATTCCAAGCGCAGCAACCATGGCGCTGCCAACGTACAAGACGATCTGCCCGACACCAGCATTCACGGCCCGGGGAGCCGCCATGGGCGATGCGGCTCCAGAAGACGAGGACGACGAACCGCCGCTGCCGCCGCCGTCGCCGCCCGAAGAACCGCCGCCGGACACGTTGCCCTGTCCGTTCTTGCCAGCCTGCTTCAGCAGTTTCTTGCAGTCCCCAGAGGGCTTGGACGCGGACACCTTGGTGGCGGCCCCGTCGAAGTCGCAGGCATTGGCGCCATTGCCCTCACTCTTCTGCTGCTCGTAGTACTGGTTCATGGCGAACGACAGCTTCTGCTTCGCATGGCACATGCTGTACGCCCCATACTCTCCGGTGGTGGCGTTCGTGTTGATTCCGGCGCAAGAGTCGCCATATCCACACACAGTGCCAAACAGGTCAGCGAATTGCTTAGGCTCAACACTGTCGGAGACGACGCAGCTCAGAGACTCCTGCATGCAGCCGCAAAGCTCGTCGTTCGGGGTGGGAGGGAGAGAGTTGCTGGACATCCAGTTGTCGCTCACAGAAGGACAGTTCCGGGGGGAGTTGGTGGGCTCGAACTTGCTGCTCTGGGTACCGGTAGGATCAACCTTCTGCATCTGGGAAACGAGGTTTCCAAAGTCCTTCATCTTGTTGACGTTGTTGCCCTTGATGTTCACCAGCCCTGAGATAGCAGTCAGTAGATGTTAGGGCGCCACATGGCTTGGGAGACACACCGTAGTCATTCTCTTCCTGGTAGTACATGTAGATAATACCGCCGCTCCAGACGTCGTTCATCTTGGGGCCGTAGAGCACGGGGACATCGGAAAATTTACGAGGCTGGACTTCGTTGCAGCCATACTCGGAGAAGAAGACAGGAATCGAGTAGTCACGATACTCCTTGGTGCGCTCATCGTAGCCCGAGGTGTCGAAGGAGGCATCGCCGCACCACGAGTAGATGTTGTACCCGTACATGTCAGCGGCCTCATCCTGATCGCCGCAGTTCACATAGTCGGCCATGTCAGCACGAATGGCCTCATGGTCGTTGGTGGAGTAGCCGACCATGAGGGAGGAGCGGTAGTTCTTGTTCTTGATGTACGCCTTCGTATCGCGCATAGCAGCCTTGACAAAGGCCATGGCGTTGGTGTTGTTGGGCCTATTAGCGACTTCGTTGCCGGCAAAGAAGCCGATGACGTTGGGATATTTGTGGAAGGCATCGATCACGCTGGTGTAGCGTTCGTAGAGGTCGATATCCCAGGTGGGGTCCTGGCGTTGGATGGACATCTTAGGGTTGGCCAGGTCGGAAACCACGTAGATGCCGGCGTCGTCCAGCATCTTCATGCACTTGTCGTGGTTGGAGTCGGGGTTGAGGGCGTAGGTGCGGATGACATTGGTGCGCAGCTCCTTGAGGTAGGGGATGTCACGCTCGCACTTGGCCGGGTCATTCAGCGGGTCGTCGTATTTGGCATCGCCGGGGGTGCCGCCGCTGTATTCCTGCTGGTAGGCGACACCGCGCATGTAGCTGGGAGATGTTAGGGTTGGACTGGATCTCTCAAGGCAAGGAAGCGTACAATTGGGTTCCGTTGTTGGAGTAGAACATCCGGGAGCCCTTGGCCTCGATGGGCGGGAGGTCGGCCAGAGCGCTTCCGGCCAGCAGAGCGAGCCCTAGGACGTTGGAGGGCCTCATGGTGGGAGGTCGGGAGCTAGAAAGGGAAGCTAACGATCGAACAGAAGAGGAATGAAAGAGGGAGGGCGAGAACGAGAGACAAGGGTTGGGGTTGATATAATAGCGGCAGGGGGGCAGGGGGTTAACGAGGGAAGGTGCAGAGGGAGAGAGAGAGAGAAAGGAGAAAGAAAGAGAGACAGGCAGAGACAGGCAGGGACACGCTGGGACACGCTAGAGCCTTTAGTCGGTTGCGATGGAGATGGCTAAGACTACCAAGACCACTGCGCCTCGCTGCCCCCTACCTTCCCTATCCGTACTGTACCCTGGAAAATCAGCCAGGCAGGCAGTCATCTTTTTGTCTGTTTCAGTTTGCTGCAACGGTGCCCTCATGTCTCACTCACTCGTGCACTCTGGATGGTACTCTGGATGGTCCTGTATGGACAAAGACATGGCGGCTGTGGGGAGCGCCGAGGAGATACTAAAACAACCGGTGGCTCTGCTAAAATGTCCCCGTTTATGTCGGAGTGCTTGTCCCCGTTCTATTGGCATGGCAGCTATTTCAGGAGTCTGTGGATAATCCCTATGCTGGCGCTAACCGTACAGGATACAGTCTCCATACACAAATAGAAATCCTGCAGAACCACCCTCGCTCCTCCTCAGTACCGCAAGTCCATACAGGTGAGCGGGCGCGCGTCCTGGGGCGACGCCTGCAGAGTCAGCGAGTTCTTTCTGCCTATACAGGTAAACGAGTACTCACTCCGTCCTCAACACACGCCTTCTCGATGCACGTGTAGTTCATCGCGCATTGGACGCATTGGTCGACGCACTGGTTGGCATACGCGCCGGCGCTGAGGCTGATCAACGAGAGAATTGCAATCCGCATGGTAGAAGAGACAATAATAGTAGGGAAAGAAATACATTCGAGGACTCTGCTGGGACCGCGGATTTATATGGGCTGCCGGATACTGTGTGTGTAGCCTTGCTTCCCCCTGCGTCCAGACATTCCTGCCGGCATAGTTCGTCATTCTATCCTCTTCATACTTCATATACTACTCTGTATACTACTCTGTATACTATGTATGTTATCTACCTGCCGATCGGATGATCACACCCGGCATCATACATCATACCCCCCGCAAAACCCCTGTCACCATCGGACCCCACGGCTATCACGATCATCCCGATGATCCCATCGGTCGCGGATGATGAGAGCCTCCTGTCCAGCATTCCATCCCTTGCATGGCCATGGCTGTGAGTCCATAGCAATCGGTGATTTCCCCCCCTCTAACAGCCCAGGAAACGAGCCCCTCCTTCGTCCTCCGCGCCGTCCAGCACGTCGCCTTCGAAGACCGCCCCGTCCCTCCTCTTCACGATCCCTGGGCCGTCCGCGTCCAGATCAGCCAGACCGGAATCTGCGCCAGCGATGTCCACTACTGGCAGCGCGGGAGAATAGGAGGTTGGTCCGGCTGTCTTCTTCCGTCGCTGCGACTGACAACGGCCCAGACTTCGTTCTCGAGTCTCCCATGATCCTCGGCCACGAGAGCTCCGGAACGGTCAAGGAGGTTGGTCCTCGCGTGACGAACGTGAAGGTCGGCGATCGCGTTGCCATCGAGCCTGGCGTCCCTTGCCGACACTGCGACTACTGCCGCTCCGGTTCCTACAACCTCTGCAGCAACACCGTCTTCGCGGCGACTCCCCCACACGATGGCACCCTCAGCAAGTATTACATCACCGAATCCGACTTCTGCTACCGTCTCCCCGACCGCATGGACTTTGAGGAAGGCGCCTTGGTCGAGCCCCTCGCCGTCGCCGCCCAGATCACAAAGGTCGGCAGGGTGCACGCCAACCATACCGTCGTCGTGTTTGGCTGCGGCGCGATCGGCCTCCTCTGCCAGGCGGTCTGCAAGGCCTATGCCGCGAAACGGGTGATCGGGGTCGATGTCAGCCAGTCGCGGCTGGAGTTCGCCAGGTCATTCGCTGCGGACGACACCTTCTTTCCACCGCCAAAACCGGCCGACGTCGCGGATGACTCTGACTGGAGCGAGACTACAGCCAAAATGATCAAATCGCGGTTTTCGCTCGGAGAGGGCCCGGACGTTGTTTTCGAGGCCACCGGCGCCCAGGCATGTATTCAAACGGGCGTGTACCTCACCAAGAAGGGAGGCATGTATGTCCAGGCCGGAATGGGCCGCGAGGTAGGATCGCCCACGCCTTCATGGACAGGACACTGACCGTGCAGAACGTCATGTTCCCCATCACCACTGCGTGTGTCCGCGACCTGACCATCCGCGGAAGTATCCGCTACACCACCGGCTGCTATCCCACCGCAATCGACCTGATCTCTAGCGGAAAGATCGATGTTAAGCGGCTTATCACGAATCGATATCGATTCGAGCAGGCCGAGGATGCGTTTGAGCTGGTACGCCAGAGGAACGAGAATGTCATGAAGGTGATGATTGCCGGCGTTGGGGGATGACCTTCATCAAGGGTCGCCAGTTCGAGTCTGGCCCGAGAGACGTTTGTTCCCATCTGCTGCTGCACCTCGGCTATTTTTACAGGATTTATAATATTGGCTCAGTGTCGATTGCTTCATTTTGGTATTTCATGCTGTGATTTCCTTTCCTCATTTCCTTCGCGATGTTGGGAGTGCCGGATATATATTGCCGAGCCAGTTGTATATACTACTCGCCCTGACGCTGCTTAGCTTCTGCAAGTGGTCGCGACAAAATGAAGCTTCTTCGCGGCATGTCATCAAAAAATTATTGTTTACCCAAAGAAATATACCAGAAATTGGATACTCTTAGTGTTTTGCCTGTGATCCCATGGTACGGAACAGCCGCGAAAGGGCCGAGGTAGGCCGATCCTCCGGCGGAGTTTGATCACCTATGTAAGACCTTCTTCACCTCCTACCTCATCCTTCAACAACAACCAAAATGGCTGCATCCAAGCCCCTCCAGACAACAGCAATCGGCTGGGTCCTTATCGCCGCTGGCCACACCCTCTCCGCGAGGGACTGGCAGACCCTCCCCAAGTTCCACCAGCTGCCGAATCTGGCCTATACCTGCGCGCGAGCCGGCTGGTTCCAAGGCAGCGGGTTCTTTCTGATGACTGGTATGTGCGGCCGGTCTTGTAGACAGGAACGAACGCAGCTGACTGAACCAATCCAGCCCTGTTGAACTATCACTGGTCGCAGAACCCGGAGCAGCTCCGGCTGCCCGTCAACAAGGCAGTCGCGGCGCTGGCCACGGCGATCGTCTGGGCTAGCTCGGCGTGGTATGTGAAGAGGGGCGTCAACGCGACTGGGGCTGTTGTTGCGGCCATGGGTGCTTTGCAGGCGTGGTCTGCATTTGGGAGCTGAGGGCTACAATTGTTGACTGACTGGTGCATGTGATACTGTCGTTAGGCTCTGTTTGTTATCAGGAAAAATATACCTGGAGCGAAGGGATGTCTTCATTCGTCCTGTCAGACATTGTCGAAGAGTGAATTGGTAAATAGAGCCAGGCGGGATCTTCAGAGCAATATCTTCGTGGACAGTAATTGGCGTATCAAATGCCTGGTTGACCTCGAGTGCGCGTGCTCGCTCCCGGCAGAGACACTCCGTCCTCCATATTGGTTGACTGGTCGGCCTGTGGATGATCTTATCGGCGAACATCTCGATGCTTTCAACAAAACATACCACGAGAGTTCATGGATATTTTCGAGGACGAGGAGAAGTCAATGAACAATGCTTGCTCGCATCGCTCAAGCATCATGAGGAAAAGCTGGGAGATTGGGGGCTCCTGGTATTTCCACGCCATGGACAGCCCAAAGGGTCTGTTTAATCTATTTCGCCATCATATCCAGCCGCTTTTCTCGGAATCCCATCGGTCTGTTCCGGATTACCCGCGGATTGTATCAGAATACTGGGCTAGAGATACGGAGCAAGTCATAGCAGCCAAGCTTCGAGATAGGGAAACGTACGAAGACGCCTTACGCCGACGTTTTGAAGATGCATCTGGCAGCAGCTATTGATTTGTCTGGTATCCTCTTGAACGCCCCTAGCCCGCTATCCGACATAAGACTAAGCGGCCAGCACAGCACAGGAAGTAAGCATTGGTCCTATACCGGCCTATCCAGGAAGCTCTTGATAGAAAACAACTAGAAATCCGCCAGACGGGATATCAAAACAGCAGATAGTGTCACATGTGAGTTTGGGTCTTAAGTGAACCCAAAGGCAGAGGAGACAGAAGTAGAGTTGTGGCGTGAGGCATCTACGCCTCCAATAGTTTTAAAAGTATAGATCTGTCCTAGTAAATAGGTACACGAGAAAGAATCGTGGCAATGTCCATCCAATATCCGGATCCAACCGCTATACAGAACAAGATATCATGTACAGGAGTGAAGGGTCGATGTACAGGCTCGTCTAGGCCTAGGTCTCCGCGCATGCCTCTTGCCCCGGCGAAGGCCACCGACCCCAACCACTGAAGAACCCGCCGCCAGTGTTGGCAGGATTAGTCGGTTTTACCGGTTCCGTGGCCGTTTTCGATATACCAGCGGTCGACGGCGACCGGCTGAGCCACGAGGAGCGGTTCTCGGACGACTTTCCCGCGCGCGACGGCGAACGCTGGGGTCCTACCATTCTGCGCAGGGAGTCCAGCTTGGCCTTGACTTCATCGAGTTCCTGCCTGGCCACTGCTTCGGCGGTCTTTGCGTTGACCAGTTCCAGTAGAAGCGTCTCGTCCGACGCTGGCTTGTTGTTCTCCGTCGACAGGACGGATTGCAGCCCAAGGCTGCTTGACCGTTTGGTAAATGTGGTCTTCTGCGGGGCGCTGCTGCCTTTCTGGGAGTTTGTGCGGACAAGTTTGAGCTGCCGCAGTCCGCTCGAAGCATACCCGTCGCCGGAGTCGCTCGAGGGGGACTGTAGCGTGTCAGTCGGAGACTCCGAGCTGGGTGTTTTGATGGTTCGAAGATCGAGGACTGTTCTCTCCAAACGCTGCCTATCGCGATACCCATCCTGGATCCGCCCCCGCGCCTCTCGCAGCTGTTCTTTCAGCGATGAGTTTTCCTGTTCATTCTCCTCGACGCGCCGCGCCAGGTCCAAGCTGCGGCTGGTTTCCACCTCGTGCATCTCCTTCCACCGGCTGAGGTCGTCGCGGAGTTGATGCTTGGTCTGCGGGATCGACGTCCGCTTCGGGTCGTTTGCGCTGAATCTCGCGTCTGCCTTGGCGACGAGCTCACTCGAAAGCTTTTCGGTGTCCACTTCTTTCAAGATAGACTTGGATAATTCATGGTCCTCTTCGCGCTCTTCGCGCTCTTGCTGTAGCTCTCGGCTAAGGTCCGCCTGCTGCCGCTGCAAATCGCTCAGCGCCATCAGGAGGTCCTCGATCTGCGTATTTTGGTCTCGGTCTCGGTTTTGAGATGCGGTTGACTTTGCCCGCTTCTGAGGGTCCAACGACAGCTCAGTTGCTGCAGTGCTCGCATCAGAGGCGGATTCAACGGAGTTCAAAGTCGACGCCATGCTCTGCTTGGAGGCAGAGCGGCGAACACCGGCCGGGCTCGACTGGCTGGCATAGTTGGGATTTGGGTTTAATGATTTGGCCGAGTTATGCGAGTTGGAGCCAGCCCACAGTCTCCCCAAAAACCGAGAGGCTGCTGCCTGCATTTGCGGAAAGGATATGCCGGTTGGGACGCCTTGCGACTGGTTATAGCTAGCTTCGAGAGTCTGGAGGCTCTCCTTGGTAACAAGCGATGTCAAAGAGACGAAATCGTTGACGAGGTCATCGGCATTGCAGGCATATCTATCATCGGTCAATACAGCTCTGCGCTCGTCAATCGACTGAACTCACGGATCCCAGACGCTCCTCGACAGAATGAGCTGCATCACGTCCTCAAACTCCGTACAGGCCATGATCCTCTTCTCGTTTCGCTGCATGAGGGAGAGAGCGACGCGCATCAACGTCTCGCTGGCTCCCTCCAAGAAGATGACGTCGTAAATCCGAAGAAGCATCGGAAGAGGGCATGCTACGGCGAAGAAGGACAGGAACCACTGTGACACATAGGCCGGCTCGACGTGCAATGACTCCAGATGGGCGAACAAGGAAGGGCGATGGCGGGCGAGGAGGTTTTGGAACTGATATACGCGGAGGTGGAGGCCAAACAGATCGGGGAGGTAGCAAGTGCGCAAATTATACTGGTCCATGAGCCTGCAATGGTCAGCATCTTGATACATATCGAACCTCAATGCCTACCTCACGAGCACGCAGAACGCCTCAGCATCTGACATGTGCATGAGCAAAGGGCCAACCACAAACCCGAGGCCCTGGCAGTAGCCGATCTTAGTATCGTATAGACTGAAGCACTTGAGCACTCGGGCGAGCATCTGCTGGCCTTCTCCGTCGGCATCTCGGAACATTTCAACGCTGGGAAAGCTGCGGCCAATGTCCTTCCCGATCAAGCCTTCGTATGGGCTAGTCTCGCCGCAAAGCCTCTCATATTCCAGAATAAGCGATGTATCCCGCGCGCCAGCCAGGCTGGGCCAAACTACCCCTCGAAGCGGGGGCGGGATACCCCCGCGGATTTTATTCGTTGTCAGGGTTGGAAGCCTCTGAGCTGTCTGGTGATAGTCAGCCACCAGGGCTGCCCAGAACTCCAGCTCGGTCATTGGAGGTGGAGGGAGCTGGGAGTATCGCAGGGACGACCTCGACGGTTCATTGATCAACCGTTTAATGGTATTCAGAGACTGGGTTCGGGAGGGCCGTGTCCTGTGTGAATGCGCAGCGTTGGACAAGCCGGACTTGGGGTTTGTCGCCAGGGCATTATTCTCCTGTTCGAGACGGGCTAACAAGAGGGCAGTTGACTGATTGGGTCAGTCATTTCCTTCGCATATTCTACAACGCGGGCAAGCAAATACGAACCTCATCGGACTGGCCCCCACGCGGCTCCTGCTCCTCGGTCTTCTCCAGTTCCGCCCAATCAACCACATCCCCCTCGGCATCATCTGCCTGGTGCATCCTGTCGGTTTCTGGGAGTCGAATTGAGGGGCCGGCGGCGCGCACCTGTTCGGAGTCCGATTCCGACCCCAATGCGCCGTTACCGGCCTGGGTCGCATCCCTTTGATCATCAGCGGCGGAGAAGCCACCCGCAGGCGTCTGGGGAGTGTTGGGCGAGCTCCAATCGGGGTGAGAAGGGTCGAAGTTGGATTGGGCGTCGGACAAGGGGACGGTGACCATGGAGTCGGTATTGGGGCGATTGCCCGAGTCAACGCGGGAGGGAAAATCGGAGGAGTCCATGGCGGGCAGAGTGAGTGTCTTAGACTTCACGGGACATCGCTGCACGGGAGACGACGAGAGAGAATGCCGGAGGCTAAATAAGAACTCCTGGCAGCAGCAAAAGGAGACGTCGAGTGTTTAGTGTCGTTAATTATTGGGGGAGTTGATCTTCTTGGCGGGCGGTCTCCTTATCCGCGCAGCTGCAATTATACACCTGTAGAGCAACTAGTAGAGTAATGCTTTACTAGTTGGCGTTATATTTACAGTATTTGCAATTGCAATTTACAGAACAACGGAAAAGTAGTAGTAGTGTTCCTGTCGTAACTCCACGAGTACTGTACCTGGTACCGCAGCGGTTTCATGGTTGGGCCGAATTTACCGCGTCCCGATTGGCTGGCGAAGTCCACCCGCTGCTCACAGACAACAGCCCTACGGCTTCAGGACGCGTATGAGCCTGTCGTCGCGGGATGTCGACTTCGCAGGGTCAGTCTGCTCCAGGAATTGAACGCTGCACTCTTTCCTCGCTGCCTGAGCAGGGCTGCTCCTTCCGCGGCTGCATTGTTTTGATATTTCCTCTTTGGGCACGGATCAACATTTGTCCATTGCCTCACGTAATCCCGCCGCTGTTTGTTTATCGCAGGCGCTCTTTCTTTCCCGAATCGGACTTTGACTCTGCTCCCCTTTGACTACTCCACTCCTCCTCCCTCTCTTTCCTCCTCCTCCGTCCTTCCAGTCTATTCCCGCGTCTCTAGCTGTGCTGGAGTTCAATTCATCTTCTCTGTTTCTCATCTATCGCCTTGTCTTCTTTCACTCGTTGCTCCCTCTTTCTCCCTTCCCTTTCCTTCCTCATCGCGATCCATAGTCTCCCACCCACCTGACTTGACCTTCACCCGCCACGATGGATGACTCGATGGCCGAATCCATTTACGAGGATGAGGGGAGCTCCGACTTCGTCCCTGATCCTGCCCCTGTAAGTGTCTGTTGTCGTCGTCGTCGTTTCCTGACCGTCGCTAACATGTCTCGCCTAGAAATCAAAGGCAAAAGCCGCCCCTAAGAAGCCCGCCGCCTCCAAAGCAGCTCCCAAGAACCTCACTCAGACGACCCTGACCAGCAAATCGGCCGCGAAACCTGCTGCCTCCAAAAAGCGCGCCAAACCGGAGAGCGAAGATGATATGTCAGAAGACGATAACATGTCCGCTGATGATTCGGTCCTTTCACATACTCCTCCGAAGACAACAAAGAAAGGCCCTGCCTCCAAAAAAGGTGGTCCGAAACCCCTCGCTGACCTCGAGAATGAGGCGGATGGTGCCGAGGAGCCCGAGGAATCGAATGCAACAGAGAAGTACCAGAGGGCAAGTATTCCACGCTTCTCATCCGCCGTCGCGTACCCTGGCTAACCCGTCTCCGCAGCTTACTCAATTACAACATATCATCAAGCGTCCCGACACGTATGTCGGCTCCGTCGAGCGTACCTCCCAGCACATGTGGGTGTACAGCTCCGCGTCAGATGGGATGGAACATCGCGAGGTCTCCTATGTGCCTGGCCTTTACAAGATTTTCGATGAGATTGTCGTGAACGCCGCGGATAACAAGCAGAATGACAAAAACATGGACGAGATTCGCGTCGTCTGTGACCGGGAAAGCGGCGTGATCAGTGTCTGGAACAATGGCCGCGGTATCCCTATCGAGATGCACAACAAGGAGAAGATTTTCGTTCCGGAACTTATTTTTGGTCACCTACTCACCTCGTCCAACTATGATGACAGTCAGCAAAAGGTCACTGGTGGTCGCAACGGCTTTGGTGCTAAGTTGTGTAACGTCTTCTCTACCGAGTTTACTCTCGAAACCCAGGACTCGCGCCAGAAGAAGAGGTATAAGCAGACCTGGACCGACAATATGAGCCAGATGGGCAAGGCCAAGATCACCGAAGCCAAAGGCGAAGACTACACGAAAGTCACCTTCAAACCCGACTATGCCAAGTTCGGAATGGACGGTATGGACGATGACTTTGAAGCTCTCGTTAAGCGCCGTGTCTACGACTTGGCTGGCACCGCCAAGGTCGCCGTCAAGCTGAACGGCAGCCGCATCCCGATTCGCAACTTCAAAAAGTACATGGAAATGTACACCAAGGCTATTCGCCAGGAGCGTGGGGACGAGGGCGCCGGGGGCAAGGACGACATCATCACCTGCAGCCCGGATCCTCACTGGGAGATTGGCTTTGCTGTCTCGGATGGCGCCTTCCAGCAGGTGTCGTTCGTCAACTCCATTGCCACGACGTCGGGAGGAACCCATGTCAACTATATCGCTGATCAGATTTGCAACAAACTGGCCGAGCAGGTCAAGAAGAAGAACAAAAACGGAGCGACCCTCAAGACCGCGCAGATCAAGAATCACATCTTCATCTTCGTCAACACTCTGATTGTTAACCCTTCCTTCACCTCCCAAACCAAGGAACAACTGACGACCAAGACCACTCAATTCGGCAGCAAGTGTGTGCTGGAAGAGGACTTCTTCAGAAAGATCCTTAAGACAGACATCATGTCAAACATCTTGCATTTCGCTCAGCAGAAGGCCGATCAGATGCTGAAGAAGAACGATGGCGGCCGCCGCAGTCGGATGAACAACCCGAAACTGACGGATGCGAACAAGGCTGGCACTAAGGATGGCCACCACTGCACCTTGATCCTCACCGAGGGTGAATCGGCCAAGGGTTTGGCAGTGGCAGGCCGAGCCGTCGTGGGACCGGATCTGTTCGGTGTTTTCCCCCTGCGCGGAAAGCTGCTCAACGTCCGTGATGCCTCATTTGAGCAAATCTCAAAGAACCAGGAAATTCAGAACATCAAGAATTTCATCGGTCTCCAGCACAAGAAAGAGTACACCGATACGAAGGGCCTTCGGTATGGACACCTGATGATCATGACGGATCAGGATCACGATGGAAGCCACATCAAGGGCTTGTTGATCAACTTCCTTCAGGCGCAGTTCCCAAGTCTGTTGAAGATCCCTGAATTCCTGATTGAGTTCATCACCCCCATTGTCAAGGTCTGGAAGGGCGATCCCAAGAATCCTACCAAGATTCATTCGTTCTTCACTATGCCCGAGTATGAGGAATGGAAGGAGGAGCACAAGGGCGAGCGCGGGTGGGACCACAAATACTACAAGGGTCTGGGTACCAGCAGCACGGAAGATGCAGAGATCTACTTCCGTGACCTTGATCGCCATCTCAAGGAGTTCCATACCATGCAGGAGAACGAAGCCAAGCTCATTGACCTTGCTTTCTCCAAAAAGAAGGCGGACGAGCGCAAGGAGTGGCTACGCCAGTACAAGCCCGGAACTTACCTCGACCACTCGGTTTCGAAGATCAGCTACACAGACTTCGTGAACAAGGAGCTGATTCTTTTCAGTATGGCTGACAACATCCGGTCCATCCCGTCGGTAGTAGACGGCCTGAAACCGGGTCAGCGCAAGGTCCTGTACACCTGTTTCCGCCGCAATCTGAAGAAGGACATGAAGGTTATTGAGCTTGCAGGCCACGTCTCTGGTATGACGGCGTATCAGCACGGCGATGTCTCTCTGCAGCAAACCATTGTGGGTCTCGCACAGACCTTTGTCGGGTCGAACAATGTCAACTGTTTGGAGCCCAGTGGCAACTTTGGTAGCCGACTGCAGGGTGGATCGGACTGTGCCAGCGCTCGTTATATCTACACCAGACTGTCGCCGTTCGCAAGGCGCGTGTTCCACAGTGCGGATGAGCCGCTCCTTACGTACCTCGAGGACGATGGCGCGAAAATCGAGCCGGACGTCTATATGCCCGTTGTTCCAATGGTCTTGGTTAATGGCGCCGATGGTATTGGCACGGGATGGAGCTCTTCGATTCCCAATTACAATCCGGCGGATATTGTGGCTAATCTCAGGCGCATGATGAATGGAGAGCCTCTGGAGCCCATGGAGCCGTGGTTCCGTGGCTTTACCGGCGAGGTCTCTGCCATCGGCGGTGATCGTTTCAAGTTCAGCGGTGTTATCAGAGAGACCGGCGACAAAGAGGTAGAGATCACCGAGCTTCCCATCCGGTCGTGGACGCAGGATTTCAAGGACAAGCTTGAAGATATCATCAAGGCCGATAAAACGCCCTCCTTCATCAAAGACTACAAGGACTACAACACGCACACCAGGGTCCACTTTGTCATCCAGATGGATGAGAAGCACATGAAGGGCGCGGTGGGTGAGGGCCTGGAGGAAAGGTTTAAGTTAACACGGACGCTTGCTACCACGAATCTCGTCGCTTTCGACCCCGAGGCCGAATCACCAAGTATTCCACCGTGGATGACATCATCAAAGAGTTCTATAGCGTTCGGATTAAGTTCTACGAGAAGCGGAAGGTATGTGGTTTTTTTTAAGTGCCGCTCGATGCCGATGGCTGACCTGCAGTAGCAATATCAATTGAATGAGCTTCAGAAGCATCTTGAGAAGCTGAGCAACCAGGCGCGATTTGTTCAGATGATTATCGACGGCGATTTGGTCGTTTCCAAGAAGAAGAAGAACGTTCTGGTCAACGAGTTGAAGGAGAATGGGTTCAAGCCTTTCCCCAAGGTGGCGGAGGCTGTCAAGGCCGGTGAGGATGAGCCCGTCGTGGAAGAAGAAGAATCCGATAGCTCCGATACCCTGTCCAATGCGTACGATTATCTGCTGGGTATGGCGATTTGGTCTCTGACGCAAGAACGCGTTGAACGGCTGCGCCGCCAGATCGGTGACAAAGAGGTCGAGATCGATGCCCTGATCAAGCTGTCCAAGGAGGATATCTGGACGCGGGATCTCGACGATTTCATTAACGAATGGAATTTCCAGCTGGAGGATGAAGACCGTCGACTGCGCAAGGCCGCACGCATGGGCCGTCGCACGTCAAACAAGCTCATGACTGGTGGTGGCCGGGCGCCGGCGGCAAGAAAGCGCAAAGCGGCGGCCGGCGATGATCCGGATGATGAGGATTTTGCAGCTCCGAAGTCCAAGAAGCCGGCAACGAAGAAGGTGGAACCAAAGGGCGGCCTTTTGAACTACTTGAGCAAGCCGTCGGCCAAGCCGTCAGTTTCATCGCAGGATGGTGCAGGTGGTCCGGATGATGATTTCGCCATGGAGGAGGTTCTCCCGAAGAAGAGCCGTGGACGACCTAAGGCAGAGCCCAGGCCCGAACCAAAACCTGTACCCGTACCCAAAGATGACGACGATGATTCGGTAGTCGAAGCAATGCCTAGGAGGGGCCGTGGAGCGTCGAAGCCTGCCACCAAGGGCAAGGATTCCGATGATGACGTTGAGATGGTAGATCAGCCACAGGAATCAGTATCTGCTTCTGAGCCGACGTCCAGGAAGTCTCAGGACGATGATGACGTGTTTGAAATTGACGAGCCTCCCAAGAGGGGGCGTGGAGCTACAAAGGCAAAGCCCAAGCCCAAGGACGAAGACAGCGGCGATGACTTCTTGGAGATTGCCAAAGAGACGTCCTCCAGGCAGGCAGCACAGCCAAGTCGGGCCAGCCGTAAGCCGGTTAAATACACGGCGCTGAGCGACTCGGACAGTGACAATGGTGACGACCTGATTGGCGACGTCAGCAAGATGGTCAAGGGCATTGGGGGTGGTGGGGAGTCTACACAGCTGTTTTCTGAACGGTCCCGACCTGGCAGTAGTAACTCCGGTCTAAAGGCATCGTCCAAAACGTCCAAATACTCGAATGATTTTGATCCGGATGAGACGGACTACAGCAAACTGGTGCCGCAGAACTCGCCGCGTCGCTCACTACAAGTCAAGTCCAAGGACGTTAAGATGTCGGAGGATGACGACGTGGACAAGGATGATGAGTCTGTGAAACCAGCGGCCAGGGGTAGACCAGCGGCAAAGGGAAAGACGACCGCAGCGGCTCCGAAGACTACCACTGGCAAGGGTCGAGGCCGCCCGAAGAAGGATACCGCGAAACCTACCCCGACGCCTGCGCCCACCCAGCTGTCACCGGCGGCCAAGGCATATGCTTCCAAGAAAGGCAAAGCGAACACGAAAAAGCAGCCTGCGGATGACGATTCGGACGACGATATCGATGCGATGGCCAACGATATCCTGGACTCGCCTGCAAAAGGCAAGGAAGCAGACTCGGAGGATGAGGCCCCAGTCCCAGCTCGTAAGGCGGCCAGTCGACCGGCTCGTCGGACCGCAGCGAAGAAGACGTATGTGCTTGACGATGACAGCGAGGAGTATGGCGGAGACTCCGGCGATGACTTCGACGACGACAGCGACTAGGGTGCATGCTTCGTATGCTTCATATTGCGATTGTTTAATATCCTTTCACCGTATTTATGGTTCCGGAGTTGAAATATTAGGGCGATAATGGATTGTTTTCATGTTCAGAAGCTCTACTGCTGCTCGACAAACTCTAGATCGATGCATCAATAGATTCAAAATAATACGTACTAAAACAAGTAAAGCAAACCCTGTCACAACAAACCGGTCTATCCAACTCCCAACCCTCTATGATCGTCACCGTCACTCATAAGACACTACCGCCCACCTGGCAACCACTTACGCCGATGCCCGACGTCTCTTCCGCCCCTGTCCACTGGCGGGAGACTGCACATACTCGCATACATCCAGCTCACTAGGCGGCGCATCCTGCATGTACAAACTGAGCAACGCATGCGCGGCTTTGACCTCGCGGGCGAACTGGGCGGAGCGGGTCCCGGAGCGGGTGCCGCGGCGGGAGCGAGGCCGGACTTTGGGGCGCGTGCGCTCGGGCGTTGTGGAGGTGTGTGGGAGGGAGATGTCCGTGCCGGAGACGTCGTCGTCGGCGTCGCGTAGGTTAAAAGAGAGCGAGACTGATTCATCATCATCACCAGAGGAAGACGACGCCGAGGAGGATGGGTCGGAGTAGAGCGAAGCGTTTGAGCTTGAATTCGAGTCGTCCGCTTCCGACTCGTCTGCGCTGTTGAGTCTCGCCTCTGCCTCTGCCTCTGCCTCTGCCTCTGCCTCTGGCTCCGAGTCGAACGGAGTCGACTCAGAGCGGGGAATCTCGTGCGGCGACGGGGGGAGGATGTTATGGTTCGACGACGAGACGAGGTCGCCGCTGCGCGGTGTATTGACCGGAGTGAACGAGTTGCGGTACGAGCTGACCGGCGAAGCGCAGAAGGAGTCTGCGTATTCGGGGGTCCTCGAGCCGGCGCTTGTGCCGACGCTTGTGCCGACGCTTGCAGCAGCGTATTTGCGATGCTGGAGGACCTGGCGCTTCGCGTACGGGCTAGAGCGCGGGGGGTCGCTGGACACTGAGAAAGGAGTGCGGCGGAGTTCGAGCATGCGGTAGAGATTAGCCGACTCGGTGGCCTTGCGAACGACGGATGGGTCGATGATCATTCGGCCGTATAGGGCTCGATCGCGCGGGTGGATGCAGAGCGATGGGAAGTCCAGGCCGAACAGCGGCGTGAGGGCATAGCGGATTTTCCAGCAGAAGGTCGCTGACACGGCTTTGGCCGCTTCGAAGGGCATCCAGTAGCCTGGCGGCTGGGTTAGCATGAATGGACAGTGTATAGTAGAGAGCAGAAGGCATACCTTGCGCAGCGAGGGCGCCGCCCGTGATGCTGTGGCAGATGTCGCGGAGGCCCGGGTTGGCGTTGAGCATTTTGGCCGGCGTGGTCTACAGAGTCAGAAGGCCTTTCTGTCTCGGACGGTGGGTGATATACCTTGGAGTAGTCGTTGCATTTGAAGAGATGAGTCGTCCGGACGAGACCGATGTTGTAATCCCACATCACAGTCCACTCTTTATCGTCGCCCGGGACCTTGAAGGTATACTGGAAGACTGCGCCAGTCAGCGGATGGCCTATTTGCATTCCTTCGAAACATACCTTCAAAACTCTCACGACCAGTACGCTCCTGGAACGACTTCTTGTCGCTGTTGTAAGGAATATGACGTGGGAACTCAGCGATAGAGCCCAGGGGATGGATTTGGAATTCACGATGCAGTCTGGTCAGGTCCTCGTCTCGCTCCTCGCAAGGAGGATACCGCAGTTCTCCTCTGACCTTGCCCTTGGTGAAGACAGGGGCATCCTTGGTGAGTTTCTGCTTCTTCGGACGAGAAGCTCGTGAGTCGACCGTGCTGGCCGAGCTCGACAGCGTCGGGCTTGGGAGAGAGAATCGGGCCAGCTCGGGGGCCGGATTCAGGAGAGACTCAATCGAAGCCATGAATACGATTGAGACGGAACGAGGGAGATCAAGTGAGGACAAATCCCTTTAAGATCCGTGGCCGAATTTATTTCAAGGAAGAATCGTTCGCGAGAGCCGCTAGAACAGGCCGAGAAAGGTAAAAGATACAACCAGCGAAGACGGAAAGGAAGGAGAAGGGTTCAAATTAATCTCCTTCGGCTGCGCGACGTTTCCAGAAGCTCCAAGAGAAGGAGAGAGAGGGTCAAAGAGCGATGGGAGACAACGAGAGACAAGAGGAAACCTAGAAAGCCATCTCCGTGACGGATATCTGAGAAGTACCGGGTTACTTTGGGCAATCACCGGACTATGTTTCAAAGCCCTGCCAAAGCCACGCGCAAGTTCTCCCCTTTGTAGGAGGGCGATTCTGCACAGGGTCGTCCAGGGGTGGGTGGATACGGTGACAGCATCTGACGAAAGGAGCTTGGGCTGCTTGATCTGTTTGCGCTGTCAACAAGCGGCCACTAGGATGCAGTGTCTGCTCGAGGAAACGTGCCATGGCAGAGCAGCGGTGAACCACCGGCCAGCATTGGGCTCTGTATCTAGACACCCTGGTTGGAATGTCTTGGGGAGAGTCTTCGGGATGGCGACACGACACCATGACCGGTATGTCGCCAGAAGGGCATCACGAGGTACACAAGCTAAGGCCAAAACCCGTAACGCATCCAAGAGTCACAAGTAATCCCTCCGTCTGAGAGGAGTATACGACAATTGAGGCCGGCTCAGACCGGCCATCATTTGCTCGCAGGCAGCATAGAGTAACCCATACCGCTCAATTTTCGAGGCTTCACTTGTTCCACTGCCATCTGCAGCCACCCAAGCCAGATAATCTGAGGGCAAAGTGGGAGATCGCGTCTCAGGGACCTCTTGCACCATGTGGATGGAGGCTTTGCATGGAGGATCGGAACTGAGACCATGTCTTTGGTCCATCATCCCCATGCAAACAGACGGAGACCGGCGGTCTAATGAGCGTAAGCCTAATCAGGAAATGGAATGGAACCATACGAGGGTATCGACAGGACTTGTATTGCATTCTTTATTGTCTGTGTCTGGTCGCTCGGTTACCGGTAGAAATCTCGCACTGTTGACGCAGCAATCAGTATGCCAATGAACTCGACAAAGACGGAAATGACCACAGGAGCGGCCGGAAGATTGGCCATCTGGCAAACAGCCAATAGATTGGCAGCCTAACGGCGATGCTTGACAAGGCGGGCATCAAGGAGGTCTGAGACCACGGGAGGCTGCAGGTGGTGTACGACGGGAAGCTGCTTTTCGCCCAGCCAGCGAGTCCCGCTGGTTCTGCCGCTAGAACCAAGGCCATTCTCCAGAGGCAGTAGCTGGGCTGCTCAATAAACGGTAAGAGCAGAGCTGATTCGCTGTCTGCAGTCCGATAGCGAAACCAACTGACGGCGCCGTCCTCAACCCGAGCGGTAGACAGTCCATCAAGGCACAGGGAATCTTGTCACACTCAGACATAACCCAAAAGAAGCATTCCTCGTCGGAAGCCTGGCAGTGCCAGGAAATGGAGGGACCCTTGGCCTCAGCCCTACCCCCAAGTATGCACCCGCCCTTCAGGCACTGAGTTCTCCAGCCTGATAGACCGCTTCTATGGCGAGTCTATGACTTGCGCTTTGACGGTGCATGTACTCAGATTGCATAATGACCCGCAAGGGAACGGGCAGTGGGCACCAAGGAATCTTCCATGCAGACTTCTCTGCCACTTCCCGGCACGTTCGGTGGCTTTGGGGAAATTATCGCTTGGTTTTGCTATGCATGAGTGCTCTTTTCTTTTGCCTTCGTCGAATCTGCAGTTTGCCCTGGAAGGAACGAATTCACCAATGGCAGCCGTGGATCCAGATATGGCATAGCATAAGTCAGACAAGAAGACGCAGCACCGGCTGTTGACGCTGTCCGGCCTCTTCCTTTGAGTCAAATGCAGGAACTAGAAAACGAGAGAACCCCATATGTGAGACATTGGTAGTGGCGGTGGGCGTGAGGGCACGACTCAGACATCAGGGGGTGGAAGCCATATCCATGGACCCCCGAGACAGCATTCTTTCCAAAAGGACTGACATGTCATGGAGATCCGTCATCCTGTTGCGGTATCCAGTATGCTGAAGACAAAAGGCAGAAGTCATGGTAGGAAGGCCATGAAGGCTGCCCAATACCAAATTATCCCGCCGCATAATCGAAGCACTGTGACCTCAAGAGATGTCTCTGCGCATGGGAATTGGCATATACCACCCTACGAGTTGAACAATATCCATTGTACTCGGGTGCTTGGATGTTTCTCGAAGGCCCTCGTTGGGATCACCCTTGTATACCGCGGCATCATAAAAGAGCCCGGGAACACGTGTGTGACGTCCCAGTCTGGGGTACTGGAGAGTCTCTCGATGCCGTGTTCAGATCTTGAGTAATTTAGGCTGACCGTCGTACCAACGCAGCACCATTGCAAATGGGCCATGGGAAATTCGGATGACCAGAAGGAACTCGGCATATGCATGAGATTCCAAGATCACCCAGTATCGAAGGTTCGTTGAGATCCGTTCCAAGTCCACAGCCAGACGCCTGCTTAACGACTCGTACAACAGTGAACCCCCAGCCGGACGCTCCGGCGAACTTGCCAACGACACCTGCCAGTACGCGATGGAGCGAAGCCAGGTATTGTCGGCCTCCCATTTGTTTCAAGTCTTCCGTGCCGGGTCACTCGAGATCCATTCGACACGTTACCGTTGCTGTACGAGAAACCACAGCCAAACAAAGAATAAAATTGATAGAGTAGAACAACAGTTGTAGAAGTAAAACCAACAATAGAATGCAAAAACAGGAAGAAAAGGAATGAGGAATCTTCAAAAAGATCATCTCATCTTGTCATCATCACACGAGCCATTCACACTCGCAGTAAAACCCACCGCCCAATGTACTTGGTGAAACCTTGCTTAACACGCCGTCAGGTAAGGAAACAGAGTATTCCCTGTCACCACAGCAGAGTCCAAGAACGACTCGTTTCATCTAAGCCAGGAGAGGCTCCTGTTTGACTGGTTCCTGGGCGGACAGAGCAGGCTGCGCCGGCTCCTCCTTCGGGGCCTCAGGAAAGTCAGAGGAGTTGACGGCAGGCTCTGCCTTCACCGGAGTTGGGGCCTTGGACGTCTCCGGGGACAAATTTCCCACGTATTCCTGGGCCTTGGCGCTATAGTCGCCGACATACTGTTTTACCACGCCCGTTGCATGGGTGGTGTGCTCCTCGGCCAAATCCTTCAACTGGTGGGCGTGGGAGTCGACGATAGACTGGACGTGTTCAAGGTGAGAATCAACGACCTCACGGTTGTGCATGTAGAAAAAGGGACCGAGGTAAGCAATGGTGACGGCGATCAGAGACAGCCCCCAGAAGGGCAGGATCTTGATCAGCCAGTAGGCAGTGAAGGCGCCGGAGAAAGCCTATCGATAAATCAGTATTTGTCGGACATGATCCTAATTCATATCAAACACCAAACCATACCGCTACCGTGTGGAGGATGTTTTCGGCGAAGAGAACCCGCTGGAATTCGATCAGGAAGAAGTCAAGGAGTTGCTGGAGATCTTCCAGAGTCGCCTCGAGGGCTTCCCTAGGGACCGTAAAGTATTTGCGGGGGCGGAAAGAGCCTGCGAGGCCTTGCGACAGGACCAGTCTGCCCGCGACCTCGGCGGCAACGGTAACTAGTGCACTTGTAAGCGGGAGCCTGATGATGACGAGGCAATCAACTCACATCCCAGCGACAGATATAGGAACTTGAAAACCCAGCGCAGGAGCGGCAGGTAGCGGGCGGCGAATATGGAAAAGACGACGGTTGCGAAGGAGACGGCGGTAGCTCGGGGTTGTTCCCACTATGGAAAGTAAGCACATGCGGATATTCGACCCGAAGACAAGACACATACGCTCAGCAGGCTATACAACAAGGAGTGGTACCCTGAGTAGATATCAGCAACGTTCTCGCCCGGAATAAGAATCCGTGGCATACGAGTCAATTGCTGGCCGGTCGCGGTGGTTGTCGAAGGGACCCTGGAGTTTCTCAACCCGTGCAGTTCTTCGCCAGTGCGAGAGGCCTCGGACTTGATGTTCCCAACGGCCGGACCTGTAGGCTATCAGACAAGCTGTTCTTCATGAATCGACGGCCTTCTCCTTACCTGTCGCCGAGCCTTTGACGCCTAAACGGAGCACGTCAGTCTGTATGCCGCCTGGGGGTTTCGGGTACTGTATCGGGGAAACTGAGTATTGACGAGCCATTGAGTTAGCAACAAGTCATACGGAGGACTGATAGAGACACAAAAGACCTGTAGAGACAGACATACCTTACTGTCGCCATTGGTATCGGGATACCTCACTTCGCCTGCGTTGGCCATGTCGGGCAGCGGGAGCTGGAGCCTGGAGCTATGGAAGGAAAGGGGAGAGAAGGGAAAAGGGCAATGGGGCCAGAAGGAAGACAAGATGAGGAAGAAGGTGAACGAGAGGAGAGAAGAGAAGAAGAGCAGAGGGTTGGAGGAAGAGAGAAGTTTTGAGGGCGGGTGATGCAATAACAGCAGGATCAACAACCCGAGGTCAGGGCAGGCAGTAAACGTATGTGCTTCTGATCGGGTAGACAAGATCGGCTGTTCCTCAATTCCTTGACTCTCCACGAAATACAGCTCAATAGTACGACAAACACAGCAAATTATAGAAAAATGAGCACGTCATTCTCTTCCATACTGTCCATCTACCCAGGGCGTCTCTCGTACCATACAGAATGCTGCCTGCATGCCTGAGTGCCTAACTGCCTAACTTCTCTACTGCCTTACTGCCTTACTGCCTTGGTGCCTTGGTGTCTACTGCAGCGTCACCTGACATCACGTGCCCTCGCGTATGTTTTGCTCTCCAACTGTAGCAGCGGCCCTCCTCCTCCTCCTTCCATCCCTCCCTCCGTCGTCTCCCCACCCTCTCGTCCTGTCTGCTCTCTCCTCCAGCCTTGCATCCTTCGATTTGATTTGCTTCTTTCATCATTTTGGCTTCTCCCAATTCGTTCCCCGTCGATACCGCGTTGTTTACATCACGTCATGCCTCCCGCCGGCGCCAGGGCCAAGCAGCCCGTCGGCTCTGCCGCCTGGTTCTCTTCCGAGAAAGAGAACATTTCGCATTTGGTGGATCAGGAAATGGAGGAAGTCGAGTATCCCATCGGCCATGAGATCGCCTGGCTAAATGAACACATAGCCGAGGTCTTTTCCAAGAACAAGTTGTCCGTTGCCCCTGCGAGCTTGCCACGCGCTCTCCGTACTGACCGCAGCCAAGCGATTTTACAGAGGTGTTCAAGACTCCGGGAAAGCTCCGAGGCAAGACACCTCGAACGGCACGGAAGCGGAATGCGGATGAATCTCGAGTGGTATGTTCCAGATTACCAGGTTCACCTCTTGGCCTCTTGATTGATTCGGCGCAGCCATTGGGCGAGATCTTCTCGTCTGCCCAAAAACAATCCGAGAACAAGCCCAATGCCAGCCCATCGTTTAACCGTTTCCCTGCGAAGCTGGCCGCCCCAGCAAAGTCGCCACCTACAAATCCCAAAGATTCCACAAGAAACGTGTCACACCCTCCTTATCCCGACCTCTCTCAGAACATGAATTCTTTCCCGGAATATAACACGGATTCTGGATATCATGGAATGCCAGCCGATGATGACATGGTCCTTCTAGACGAGCAGCCTCAGTCACAATCTACCGAGCCTTTGGAGAGCCAACAGACTCAAGTTGAACAACAACATGCTCATCGCTCGTCTGCTGATGGGCGAATGAGCGATTCATTTCATTCGGCAGAGGAGAATGTTCGCCAGCGCGGAGGTACGGCGGAACCAATGAATATTCACCAGTCGCCGAAGCATAAAGTTGAAGTGCAAATACCGAAGGAATTGGATAAAAAGGAACCGGAACGGAATGAATACAAGCAGACAGAGCCTCTACCAGATTCTAGTCCAGCACAGAAGCCTGAGCGTGGACATGAAGCTGCCTTCCGGCAACCCGACCAGGAGGAGCCGCCTTCAAGACCACCGACGAAAGAAGCTTCAGCGCAACCAGAAGATCCCCAAAATGGGGGAGAAGATCACGTCGCTGAGGGCAGGGCCCTTGATAATTTGGAAGATATTGGCTCCCCGTCTGACGAGTCTTCTCCTGGCCCACCGTTGATCCGCAAAAGTAGCCTGACTTTTGCATCCCTTCCTGCACGAGAGCCGCTTACCAAAAAGGGCTCGGGGGCCGCGAGAATCTCTCGGACTAGCAATGGTGCTGTTAGGAAACCGAGCACGAGTGGTTCGGGCTACGTTGGACGACAGACTGGAGGTCACAGGACAACCCAGCCAGCTTTGGATGAGAATGCAGGCGACGACAAGATGGACGTCGATGACCTCAAGGAAACTGATGAAGACGTGGGTTCCAAGAACAAGCTGCATAGCAAGTCGTCCACCCAGCGGCTCCATGAGAAAATCAGCATGCTTGGCAAGTCACAGCCTTCGCGTCCCACCAAGTCCATTCCATCAGCCCAGGTGAATTATCCAGAACTGCCAACGGCGAGGCATGATGCGAAGCCAGAGCCGTCCAGTCAGAAGACGCGTGCGCCGCCGGCTCCTGAGGCGATGGAGGTTGACAATGAAGATTGGATCAAGTCGCTGAACTCCCCTCGTCCGCCTTTGCGGAAAAGCCAGACCATGGATGTCATGGAACTTGACCAGGTTGAGTCGACTGAGCGCGCCGAAAACGACCGGGAGCAGGATGCAAGCAAGGATGAAATGGTTACAAATGATCCGGATGATGCTGTCGTTGGCCATGTAAAGGGATCGTCGCCACAACAAGCCGGCCGTCAAAGGAGCCTGTCTGGGTCTGATGTCCCTGAAGAGTCAACAACTCCTGTTGGGTCACCTGAGCGCCAGGACGGACCATTGAGCGCTTCCAAGTCAAAGCTACAGTCGATCATGAAGTCTGCGAAGGGTTTGTTTACCACTAGCGGCGGCGCTGCAGATGCGGCGCGGGTGGAAACTTCATCCCCTGATGAGCCCCGGGCAGCTCGCAACCGGGCAAACACTCATACTGCGGGTGTCAGCCACGAACAGCCGTTAGCTCACCGTTCTAGCCCGGCTAAAGAAGGCCGTAGGACGCGAAGCTCCACGGAGAGGGAGGAAAGACGGAAGCAAAAGGAGCTTGAGGATCGTCGAGAAGTGGAACAGTCAAAGCTGCGAGAGCAGGAGAAGCAAAAGGCCGCTTCTGCGAAGGAGAGCTCGTCAGTCGAACCTGACGCACGCCCAGCAAGCCCCAAGAAGATTCCACGACCACAGAGGCAGGCCGCGAAGGAGCCAGATTCTGCAGACGCTGGCTCAAAATTTGCTACACCGCATTCTTCGTCGCAGCAGCCATCAAGGCAGACCGATCGCCGCCCTGTCAAACCCACGCGCGAGCCGGCGCAGAAGCCTAAACCTCAGCCAGTGTCCATCCGTGTTGGAAGCGCTCTCTCTCGGCAGATGCCGTTGGCACCTAATTCGCTATCCTCCAGTGTACAGGAGTCGAATCCCCCAGCGCCGCCTTCCGCGTCTGCTTCAAAGCAGCAGACCATCAAGAAAAAACCAAGTAACTCATCGTTGCATACGGCCTCGTCCAACAGCAGCTTCAAGAGTTCAGTGTCCAGCCAATCTCAGCGGAAAGCGCAGCTTGCGAGTGAACGAAAGAAGGAGCAGGAGGAGCGGGAAGCACGGCGCAAGGAGGAACAGAAACGCGAGTTGGAGCGTAAGCGAGCTGCCCAGCAGCAGCAGCAGCAGCAAGAAGAGGCGCGGCGCCAGGAGCAGCGGAGTCGTGCGGAAACTGAGCGAAAAGAGCGCGAGCGTGCGGCCGTCGAGGATTCGAAGAAGACTGCGCAAATGCAGGCAATTGAGAAGCGACGGCTGGAGAATGTGCGCCGTGTTGAGAGGCAAGGGAGTCAGCAGCCACCTAGTGAGCCGGTAAGTGGGATTTTGTTCCAGCTGGTGATTGTTGGCTAATTGAATCGGTCCAGGAGAAGGCAGGTCAACCATCGCGGGGCGATCCGGGCCATACCAGATCAGCTTCGCGCATTGGTTCAGCTCAGCCGTTTGCTCGACCGATCAGCCAGCCGCAACCGAACCCGGCCAAACCACCGAAGAGAGGCTTAGAGGATGAGGCGAACCATCGGCCGGCACCCCGAAAGCCAAGTGCTACAGTTCAGCCTTCCGGGGAAGCTAAGCGCCGAAGAACAGAAGAAGAACAGAACCCGCTGGGTGTGCGTCCGACGATGGCACCTCCTATCCGCCAGTCGAACATCCGCAAGGTAGGACTCTATGGAGCTGTTTATAGCCTGGCTGACCGCGAGCAGGAACCTGCGAAGCCATCTATTCTCGGCCACGGCCGGCCTTCGGCCCAGGCAGGGCCATCGGCCATCAAGACCGCTCAGGCGCAAAGACCGGCGAACCCGATGGATATGGCAAAATATACAAACGGGAAGATTCCTTTTGCTGAATCCTCCAATGCCGCCGCGCCGCAGCCCAATAAGATGCCGGCGGCCAACTCGTCACAGAAAGCACCGGCGAGACCATCGCCGAAATACCCCAATGGAGAGAACATCGCACTCCCTGAGATCGCTACCGACAGCGAGGACGAGGACTCCGATTCCGAGATGCTTCCCGTGCCCAAGTGGGCGCAGCCCAAGGAGCTCGAGTCGCTCCTGCGGCAACAGGAGGGGATGGAGGTTGATTCGATCTTCGGGCCGATAGCACCGTTTTCACTGGAAGAGACATTCAAGACGGACAAGAAGATCAAGAAGTTCCGGGAACGGACCAGCAGTGCGAATTGGAGTGGAGCGGATGCGCTCACGCAGGACGAAATCAAGAAAGATCTTTCAGAGCGGCAGCGGATGAAGTTGAACGGCGGGTGGTCGTTTAATGGTTGATTTTCTGGACTTGCATGATTCTTGGACTGGGTAAGGCGTTGGATTGGTCTTGGCCTTGGGTTTTAGATTATGCAGGATTATTAGCGCTGGAGCTGGCATGCTACAAGTCATTGTTAGAACAGGGATATAGTTAATGAACACGAGTATCCTCATCGACTGCATTATATTGTAGATAAAATGTAGATGTCTTTTTCCAAATCTATTTATCGTACATACCCATTCATTCATTGCAGCAGATCAATCGACATCCCCATCAATAAAATCCTCATTCATAGCGTCCGGGTTCAGATTCGCCGCATCGGCCGCAACGCCGTCACGGTGCTTGTCCTTATCATACGACATAGTCTTCCAGCCGAGCGGACGGGCAGGGTCCTTGATATACTCGGACATGGGGAACTAGACAGACATGTCAGCGGATCCATCTACCAAGGACTAACAAGGGAAGACATACGTAGTGATCATTTTTCTTCATGGTAACGACCCACGGGACATTATCGAAGGTGACGGCGCGGAGGCGGAAGTAGGTGTTATCGGGGATCTTGCTGACCTCGTGGACGAAGGCGTCGAGGTTTGGAGTCGGGAGGCCGTTAACGGCGGTGATGAAGTTAGTCGGGGCCAGGCCGTATTGGTAGGACGGGGAGCCGCGGCTCTGTTGTGAAAGTTAGCTTGCTTTTATAGGATAGGGGTGGATGGATAAGGGAGAAGACGCACCCTCGCGCTAACGTAGACCTCGCTGTGCAGCTTGGAGATCTGCTGGCGGACGGCGTGGTGCGGTTTCTGGAGGACGGCGCCGCAGAAGACGACGGCGTGGTCGGTCTCGAGGTCTTCGGTGGGCACGGTTGGGATCTGGAGGCGCATTTCCTGGCCGTCTCGCATGATCAGGGCGTCCAGGACTTCCTTGTCGTACATGATGTCGAGCTCCGAGACGCGGGTGATCAGCTGGCCGTCGAGGGTGAGGATGATGTCGCCTTCCTGGAGGGAATCCTTCGTGTCTGGGGTGAAGGACGGCGGGGGCAGTCGACCTTGCGGACCATGAAGAGCTGGTGGCGCGATGGATTGGCCTTGGTGACTTTTTCGATCCAGTCCTCGGACACGCCCATGATGCGGGCCTGGCTCATCTGGACAACGTAGCTTTCCATATTGAGGATGCGCAGCTTGGGCATGACGCCGTGCTGGATCTCGGAGACGATGGGCAGCACTGGCGGCGTGGCGCACCCGAGATGGTACTCGACGTCTTTGTGCGAGCATGGCGTCCGCTCGCCCAAATAGTTCAGCCACAGGGCCTGCACAACGCCGTCCTCGCTGAGCAGCACGCCGTTCGTGCACTGGCCGCTGAGCCCGGTGTCGACGGTGATCGCATCCAGGTTGATCGCGCGATACCGCGGCGCCGACGCGTTGGCGGGGATGGACACGGTGGTGATGTCCGTGACAGCCGTTTTGGCCACGACGATGCGGAAGTTCTGGTTGAAGCCGACAAAAATGGTGTCCTGGCCCTGCTTGATGTACTCGGTGCTCAGCTTGGCGGACTTGATCGGCGCCTGCACGAGGCTCGGATCGTACTGGACGATGGTGTAGTTCTGCAGCGGATGCATGAAGACGATCTTGGCCCCGACAATGATGGAATCGGCCACGGTGATGTTGATGTCGCAGAGATCGTAGGGAACAATCGCCCTCGACACGACGACCAGGCCCTTGTCGGCATCGACCACCAGCCCAAACCCGGTCTTTTTGGACTGGGGATATCCGTCCAGCTTCAAGGGCATGGTGCACGACACCCGCACAAAGCAGCGCACAATATCCGCAGCCGCGGGCTGTCTCACGCCATCAAGCTGGATGAAATCGGCCTTTCGCGGCACGGGAGGAGCGGCAGAAATGGGTTCGGCGAGGTCTGAGAAGTCCCAGACGCCCGACTCGTCGTTGCGGACTGCTAGACGCATTTTCGGATGCCAATGGCGGTCAATATAGATAATGCTGGTCCCTCGCGTGTGCAGGTCCCGGATATGCCGATAGGAAATCACCACCCTGGAGCGATCCGGAATGGTCTTCATCACCTCGACGAACTCGTCCAGATTGCGAGTCGGCCGCTTGTCGACCGCATCGATGAGCCATCCCCAGAGGGTGTTCTCTAGTTTGAACGACCCGGCGGCTTCGCAGACATAGACTCCCCGCGTGGGGATGGCGTAGAGCCGGGCCTGTTGGTAAGACAGGTCGTGGAACGTGGCCCCGGCAACGGTTACGAAGCGATCCGGCGTGATGGCATGGAGGTCGCCGACGGAGCATTCGATCTCTTCGTCCTGGCCGCCCCTTTGAACCAGGAGCCGCACGGTTTTCCCAACGCTCGCGTCGAGGATGTCATCCAGCCGGATGAACTGGGTAAGAAGCTCACCGTTGACCTGCACAAGAACATCGCCTTCCTGTAGCTTCCCATCGGCCGGTCCCTCGGGTAAGATGATTTCCGCCACGAGCATGCTCGTCTCGGTAGGAGCCGTCTTGCGAACAGCCGCCTCCCACTCGGGGGTCAGGCCCAGGCGACGACACTCGTCAAACGGCTTGAGAATCCACTGGGTCTGGATCGTTCCTCGCGTGACCGTCTCACCCTTCCTGATGCACTCCAGCGAACGCTGCGGACGATCAAGCGGGAGGAAGTAGTCCGTAGCCGCACCGTCAGCGCGACCCCCGGCCTGCAGCGCAATCGCATTCCCATCGACGTTGACCACCGGACTGCCAGAGCTCCCGCCACTGGCCGCCGCGGCGGCTTGGATGTAATTCGTATTGAAATCGCTATAGCCTTCGCCGTATTCTGGGGCATTCCGATCCAGCCGGCTGATCACGCCGGATAAGATACTGAGCTTCTCGCCAGCATCGTTACCCACAACGCGGATCTCCGAGCCCACGCGCGCGCCATCGGGCTGGAGCTTGAGCTCCGTCAACTTCATGTAGCGAATCGCCTTGGGGTCGAACTTGAGGAAGCCGAAATCGTGGACGGGGTCGCGGTAGACAGGACGGACGTCGCACTACAACCATAATCAGCACTGCACAGCAACAACCAACACCATTGAGGGTCGTGACATATACATACCTCCTCATGATTGTCAAAAATGCAGTACCCCCAAAACGGGCCGGAACAGACAACATGCCTATTCGTCAGGATATACCCGCGCTCGGCGTCGACCACAAACCCCGTCGCCTGGCTACTCATGGACATATCGGTGTCAAACGAGCAAGTCTGGCAGTAGTGGATGGACACGACGCTCCGGACGACCTTCTCGATGGTGGCCTGCCACTCCGGCGAGTCGGCCTGGGCGGGGCCCAGCGGCAGCAGGTGGTCGGGGTCGTCATCGACGATGTCGTAGACGGTTCCATTAGCGGGAGTCGCGTCGCCGGGGGTGAGGGCAGAGGATTCAGGCTTGAGGTGTTTTGTCGGCCGGTCTGAGGCTGGGGCAACGGAGCTGCGCTTGCGCTTCGCGCCGAGATCGCCGCTCAGGTCCATGGCTGAAGCGCAGGAGGAGGAGGAGACGAGCGCACGAGCAGGGATATAAGTATCACGCGGGGAACCAGGCGACACGAGCGACGCAATGCGACGGGGGGTTGGCTGACCAGAGCCGGTGACCACAGCGGCGGCGGACCGAGCGAGGCTGGGAGCGACACGCGCAGGAGGAGACGAAGCTAGATTAACGAGAGACAGACCCGTTTTGCATAGGGGAAGCAGAGGCATTCACTGGGAGACAAAGGGGCGGTGGAAGAAGGGAAGAGGAAGAGGAGGAAGAGGAGGAAGAAGAGTAGAGGCTCAAAAGATCATATCAGGCGGGAGTACAACACCACCACCACCACCACCAGCCCTAGCTGCTCTCTCTACTTATTTACACCCATACAATAGAAATAGAAACACCCCTATTAGCTGTCTGCTTTGTAGCTCATCTCTTTTCCGCAAAGTCGCGTCTCCTGCGCGCCGGACAGGGATTACGTGCGCCATAACGGCCGCTCTTATACGCAGCTCGTAGCTGTAAACATAAATATTCTGTAATAGGATAGATAGATACTCGTATTTATCTTGTAACTCGTTTTGCCACACAGATTGTCGTGGACACGCGCTGATCTATTCCAACGTCATGCCTTTCAAGTGGCACAACGTGCCTTGTATGTATACCAGGTACACCCAAAACCTCTCCAGCCGCATTTCCCTCTGGGAATCAGCCATCTCAGGTCGCTTCACAATCCGACGGGATGCATCCACCCGTAGCTGCAGGATAGCTCGCTCGTTGTCAACCTAACATCCCGAAGGGTCCAGCACGGACTGCCGTACATGATCGTAACGCGAACCAGCGCAGATCAGACGCCTCGCGCTATATCTGCAATGGTCGTCGAATGCGTCCAGTAATAATATAGTCCATAACAAGCCCGTCTCGTCGCCCTACGATCAAACCGCGGATTCGGCCCCGGGCGACGGACTGGGGTTACCGTTATCCTGCATCGCCTGCGGGTTGGGCTGCGGCGTTCCTCCAGCAGCGGCACCGGTCCTGAGAAACAGGTCACTGAGCTTGCCGTAGACCTCGTTCATCCACGGGATGTTCGGCGGCGGGGTCATGATCGCCGGCGAGGAGGGGGCCACGCCACCCGACTTCTTGGTGCGGTCGGCAATGGCCGCGAGGTATGCCAGGTTCGCCTGCAGCCGGCGCATGCACTCGATATATTCGGGGCTGGGCTTCTGCGCCGGGTTCTTGTTCCCCTCCGAGGACTGGTCCGGCGTCGACGAGCTCGCATCATGGGATCCCTGCTGCGCGGGAGGCGCCCCGGCCTTGCCCGCCGTCTGGAGGTTCACCACTTCCTGCAGCAGCATCGAGTTGATCTCGAGGAGGGTCGAAACGCGCGCTTTCTCCCGCGCCGCCGCCTGTGCCTGAGCGGGTGTCTGAGCGCCTCCTTGCGACGAGCTCGACTGGTGGCTTGGCCTCGGCGGCCCCGTGGGCATGTCATTATTCGCGGGTACGGACGCCATATTCTGGGGGAGGGAGTGCGCGGCGGAGGGAGGGGGGTGGGAGGTCGAAGTCGCAGCACTGGTCTGCGGGGATGAAAACTGGCCGACAGCCGTGGGCGCCGGCGGCTGCGCAAAAGGCGCAGAGAAATTGGCGTGGGGTCCTGCAGGCAGATCGTGCATCTGTTAGCGTCCCGTCTCGCGAGCAGATTCAGACGCAGGGTCAACACGGGCCAGACAGATAGATGGGAGCGATGAAGCGGACCGGTCGCCTGCAGGCCTAGCGTAGGCGGCGCACCAGCCCTCTTGAACGGCCAATGCCTGACCTCGACGCCGTTCCTAGCCTGCAAGCACAACAGGAGATCACGTACCGGACGAAGGAGGGAAGCCAGACGGGATCATAGCTCCACCAGGACCGAGCTGCAGTGGGAAAGAGCGCTGGGCAGGCTGCGACGGCTGGAGAGGATAGCCTCGGTTGCGCTGCGCCGCAGGAAAGCCGGCCGGGTTTGGATCCATCGTGGTGTTTGCGTTTTCTTTCCTTTTTCTTCGCTGGTTGGTTTCACCGCTGTAGCTCTGGCGACCAGGGATGGCTTCGAAACGAGGCGGCTCGAGACACCAGACCCCGCAGCTCGATTTCAAGGCAGACAGACAGTGATTGGCCGGGCAAGCGAGATGCTTCGTTTGTGGCAGCGGGACTCGACGTGGTGGTGGTGGTTGGATCCAGAAGCTCTTTAGGCTCGTTAAGGCGGGGCCTAGGCGCGGTGGCGGTCTGTGGGGAGTCTCGGAGTGACGCAGTGTGGGAACGGGAGGGCAAGGTAGCTGTGAGAGAGTAGTATATAGAGCGAAGTCGAGAGCAGCAGATCCTCTGAAGAGTGAAGCCGAGCTGGAATCAGCCCGAGTGGTGTATGTATCCGCGTTACGCGTATCGGCGGTGTTCTCCGGCCTCGAACACGCATGTTTACGGAACTGTGACAGTACAATACGCAGTTGTATACTCCGTTGAAGAACCAGCCGGGATAATCGGTTAAGATAGAGCTGATGCAGGCTAAAACTATTGCTAGCAGACCCATCGCCTATTTCTACTGACACTGCAGCTCATGGACTAGACATACATTGGCTTGTGACTTGAAACTAGTATGGTCTACCTCAGACTGTATATCTGGCAGACAGGCTGGACAGACGAGCGGCTCACACGCACTGAGAGTACCACTCGTTCAGCTTGGTGCAAGTATACGGGCTCGCACACGTCGTCGGTCCCGTCCAGCCGTTGCCGCCGCACTGTTCCCAACGCTGCGCAACACCTCCCGTTGGAGTCGGGGATGGTCCCGTACTGCTCTCAGACGGGGGAGTGCCTGAAGATCCTCCGAGCGCGCTTAGGATCCCACTGTACGCCGGTTTCTTCTCCAGATTCTCGTTCCACGGGCAGGCGGCGCCATAGCCCTCAAAGACGCCCGGAACCCACGAGTATTTGTCCGTATAGTCCCAGACGGTGGTCCCGATACATTTCTCGTTACCGTTGCATGATTCGATGACGGTGTGGAAGTCTTTCTTCTGCTGGGCCAGCTTGTCGTCGTTGGGCGGCAGCTCCATGCGGATATCGAGCTCCGTGTACGAGGTTTCGACGTCAAGGGACGCAAAGTCCTGGAGGTTCGTTTCCATGGCGCTTAGGCTGGGAGTGCTGCCGACGATTAAGTGCGCTTGGAGTCCGACGCCGTCGATCTTCCCTCCGTACGACCTGATCAGACGGACGATTCTCTGCGCGCCGCTCGTCTTGTCGCTGGGCCACTCGAGGTTGTAGTCGTTGTAGTAAAGCTTGACGTCAGGGTCCGCCTCGGCTGCCGCTGCAAATGCAATAGGGATATATGCCTCGCCGATCGTCTTGTAGAAGATGTTTTCGCGGTACGTGCCGTCCTCGTTAAGGGCTATGACGAGGGTAAATAAACGATCCACGCATGTTGGCACAGGCCATACCTTCGTTGACAACATCCCAAGCATAGCATTTCCCCTTGTAGTGGGAAGCCACCGTGATGATATGGTTCTCCATGGCGTCTATCAGCGTTTCGTTCGTCCAGGATCCGCTGGAGACTACAAGCGATCAGCCGTTATCTTTTAGTTCAGAAAAACTTGACGTATCATACCCCAATCGGGCAGCTGATTGTGCCAAACAAGGTTATGGCATCGCAGCATCTGTCCGTTCGACTCGGCAAAATCCACAATCGCATCACCCCCGTCGAAGGTGAAAGTGCCCTGAGACGGCTCGGTCGGGCCCCACTGTGCATCGTCTTAGCCATGCGACACAAGCTGCCAGGACAAATGAGTCAAACCTTCATAGAGTTACCAGGAGTGATCTGGCCAAAGTTGTCCGTGTTGCTGAGCTTCCTCACATACGGCTCATCGTCCATGTTCGGGTTGTCGGTAGCAGAGCCAAAGAACTTCTTTCCTGAGGCTTTGGCCGCTGTGTTCAAGCCCGCCTGGGCACTAGGCAGGATGTCAGCTGCATGTAGAGGGATAGGAGTAGACCATACAGTTGAGGCACAACACCGGCAGCCAGTGCCAGAGCAAAAGTAGAGACATGGACCATCTTGCAAGTGGTTGATTGGAACAAGGAACAGCGATACAGGAAGCCGCCAGCTTCTGCTCGCTAGCGAGGCGGGGGAGCCTGCACTCTTATACTCGGAGTATGCCCCAAGAGACTAGACAAAGGAAGCCACTGCTGTGGATAAACGGAGTTGTACTTGGCGACGACCTTTAACCTGCGCGATGCTTCATCAACCCCAGTCGCAGGCGCATCAATGGCTGCGGACCGACACCCCGTGGCCGTTTAGCGTGATTGGGAGCAGCCAGGACCACGCGACGACAAGATTTAGCCTGAAGATATCACGGCAAACCAGAAGTCGACAATTAATGGGCGGGGCGAACTGCCGTCTTCAGAATAGCCTGGAGATGAACCAAGCTGTCTATGGGAACAAGCCACTGCCATTAAGTATTTGAACACGGCCCACACAGCCTGGCAGGGGGGTGTTGCAAATACTTGTGCTTCAGTGTAAGACGGCTCCCCGCTGGAGGCTAGCAGGATCACCGAACTGCAGAATAGGCGGCTGGGTAAATGAAGTTGAATACAGAGTATGATACTACTCCAAGTATAATTCCGGTGGCACACTTTACTCTCTCCCATGCATTTCTATTGAGTATCAGTGGTATCCAGTCATTACTCATAACATTGACATGTCCCCGTACCTGTTTATATCAGGGGACCGCGCCCACGCATGGGCGCCGCACCAGGGGCAGGAATACGGCGCCAGTGGATACGGCAGTGTGGTCATTGCCTCGACGCAGAGGCATAGCCCAGACGTCATCTTGAATATAATGGCCAAGTGAGTGGTCCGCAATGGTCTGCCGCTATAGCCCGTCTCAGAATGTCTGAATCAACCATTCGAGGCGTTGTGCTAGCTGCTTTCCTTTCTTGCCTTCATCTCTGCAATGAACTTGCCCGTCATTGCCGTCGGCACAACATGAATCCTCACTAGCTCGTCGACGACCTCGACCTTGCCGCCGCTGAGGATCTGCAAGAGCGGGAGCTTCTTCCCAGCCTTGATCAATCCCTTTGTGACGGTCTCCATGAAGCAGTCGACCCCGTCCACGGTATAAACCTTCTTTTCATCCCACGGCAACGGGAATATGTACCCCAGATGGTCGGCGATGGAAGTCAGCTCCGAGAACGCCTTGATGAAGTCCGACTGCGCATGCATCGGGTAGAGGAAGACAGCGGGAAACTCGACCGAGCTCTCCGGGGACAGAGGGTCCGGGACCATGCGGATTCCAGCGTCCTCCATCTCGGGCGGCTGGGCTGTCCTGCGGGTTCTAATCTGCCTCGCGTGCAGGGCTGCGTTGAGGATCTGCTTCGACCTCCGAGCCCTTTCTTCCTCCGCTTTCTTTTTGGCCGCAACGCGTTCCACGCCTTCCTTGCGCACGGCTACCTTTGTAGCCACCTGCTGAAGGGAATTGTTCCTGGGATCAATCGCAAGGCCGCGGGTAACCGCATCTTCGGCTTCGGGGATCTTGTCCAGGGCATGGAGAGCGACGGAGGAGCGGTAGAAGGCTTTGACGTTTTTCGGGTTTACTCGCAGAGCAGATGCACAATCGAGGGTGGTAGAGCGGTAGTTTTCTGGAGCCAAATTAGCAAAAGACCTAGCAGCCAGCTCAAGGAAACCAACTCAGTTCCAAATTGCACAGCGCACGGTTGATAAACGATGCCTCCTCAACCTGGCGCAGAAGCCTCTGCTCCTCCTTGGGATCCTCGGGCTTCTCCCACTGATCGGTCTTTGCCTGCAGCACCGCGATAGCCTTCGAGTAGAACTCCTTTGCGTCGATCCATCGCTTCTCTCTGGCGCCCTCGTTGCCCTGTTCGCGAAAGTTCTGCGCGACGTCGCCGCGAGTGCCTTCATTCTGCATCGCCTGGATGGCATCTAGGAGGACGTTCTGGCCATCTATTAGACAAAACACCGTCAGTCAAGCGCTCAATCCAACGGGACAGAGGACGCACGCTCATCGCCCGCTTTGTCGATGTCCGTCATGAACAGCGGCGTCTTGTTCATCATTCTCCACAGCTCATCGGTGCTATGCGACTTGACGGACGCCATTGACGGCGGCATCTTGGGCGCGGCCGGGTCATTCTCGAGCTCCTTCAGCTTTTCCTCGTTGATTGGAAACGGCGGCTCTTCGACAGCGGAGGGCGCATCGGGCGGCCCTTCGGAGGAGGCGGGGGGTTTGTTGAGGTTGATGGACTCGTCGAAGTCGTCGGGGAGTTCTTCTATCCGCGACATTGTGATCGGGCCTGCCAGGTGCTTGAAGGAGGGAGTTGAGGCAGCGAAAAGATCTCTCTGAATGCGGGACAGAGGCGCAAACAGTGCAAACACAGGGCTAGCCCTACTTCCGGGCGACGTCCACGACGATTGAACTGTCCAACTCTCAACCAAGGCTGCTTTGTGGGATTGGGGCTAATTCAGACAAAGCCAGAGGATCTGGTGTCTTTACAGGGTATTCGTCGCGGGCAACCCTGCCGCTGTCTACTCCGCTGTCTACTCCGTATAGAGTAGGCACGATGGTGAACACTTGCCGAATCAAGAGTGCCATTGCGCATGGTTCCTGGCCGGGGCGTCCGCATTTCTTCGCCCTCGAGCACTACGGGGTCGTACCGTACACCTGAAGCGGCCATTGACGACGGACGCTTTCCCCTTGGCTTTGCCTCCGCTTCAATAATTATTCTGCTACGGATTTATGTCAGACTACGCATCAACAAGTTTGGGGCAACGGCGTTGTTATGGACTCTCGCTGCGTGGTGCTGATGTTCCGGTACTCGCTCGACATGGAGCCGGAAGCGAAGCGGATTGAAGAGGCCGTGAGTAGGGTCTTGGATGCAGGAATCTGCACGCCTGATCTGGGAGGGACTGTAGGACAACCGCGGTGGGCGATGCCATTGTCGCTGCTCTGGGTGGTTGCTGAAAGGGCATTATCAGAGTAGGATAGACGCAGGCGGATGTGCAGACAAAGGACGGAATAAATGGACAGACAGACAGGACGGTGTATACAGACAAAGACAGATACAGACGCAAACATTCTTTCTGGTCTTGGATTGATAAAGAGCTACCCTACCTACCTACTTGCTTACCTGCATATAAATCGCCAACGAACCCTACAGCTACGGCTTACTTCTCTACTACTCCTACTCACCCCTACCTGTCCACGACAGCAGGAAAGATGACCCAAGACGATACAATCCCTACCCAGCCCGGCTCCTGCGCCCTCCGCCTGGCCCAGCTGAACCGGCACTCGTCGCGCACAAAGAAAGCCCTGATCCAATCCCTGGCAACGGATATCAGCTCCGCCTTCATCCTGATCGCCCAGCAGTCCGAAGCGGGCCACCTGCGCCGGAAACATACGTATCCGATCAATGACGTGGTTTCGATAATCAAGGACACCGAGAATTCGCAGCGCGAGATGCTGGAGGACGCTGTGCGCAAGTACAAGCGACGGACGCGGCGGAGCCGTCGGGAGAAGGAGTGGATGCAGCGTGAGTTCCGGGGGGTTGTCAAGACGCTGAAGAGCATCAACAAGATGCTGGGAGTGTGGAGGGAGCGCGTGAAACGGGTTGAGGCTGTTGCGGAGGAGCTGGGCGCTGTCCGGAGGGAGTGTGAGATGCTGCGGACGGGGAGGGGCACTGTGATTGTGAATGGAGAGAAGGACGACGCTGCAGGCGGCGAGATTGTGAGGATTGCATCGCCCATGGAGGTGGATGGGCATGAGAGGACTGATTGGGTTGATGTCAGAGACGATGGGTCTGGTCCGTAAACATCATGACGCCGGAGATGGCTCGGTGATGTCGAGTGGCAAACCACCAGCCCAGCATGATTCTAGAATGTCCAGTTAGTAATAGCAAGCAATCACAAGGCTTCCCGACTCTGACGCAGCCCGAAATCAGTCGTAGATCCGACTCAAGACAACCACGCCATCGCCATCCACATCCGAGGTCCAAATGCCTGTCGGATAGGGCAGACTGCAGTCCCTGGCACCCACCACGCATATTCCAAAGGCATAGAGCCAGCCTCTCAGCAGCGCCAGGGAATCCGAAGCCAGCCCGACAGCCAGTAGGCAACCCGATCGGTTCCAGCAACCTCGGCATCTCGAGCGACCAACAGAACGCTCGCATTCGGGCCGCGGATCCACCGACTCTGGTTCCTTTTCGTCTCTTCATGTGCAAGAATGCTCAGTTTGCCGCGAGAATCTTCTCTTTTCTCCCGATTCTATATCTTTGCTCCAGTCTCGTGTCGTTCCAACCTGAATTCTCTTGACCGACTCATCCACGACAAGACACAACGCCAAAATGAGTAGACCCGGAGACTTCGGCGCCGTGCGCAAGGACATCGTCGCCCAGCTGAAGAAGCCGGATTACGATGACGGTAGCGCTGGGCCCGTTTTTGTGCGACTGGCATGGTAAGCTCCCTGTTGCCCTCTCCTTGTCCACCAAGTTCTGACAGACCAGGCACTCGGCCGGAACATATGACCTGGAATCCGATACGGGCGGCTCGAACGGCGCCGGCATGCGATACGAAGCAGAAGGCGGCGATCCCGCCAATGCAGGGCTGCAGCACGGCCGGGCATTCCTCGAGCCCGTCAAGGAGCGACACCCGTGGATCACGTACGCCGACCTGTGGACGATGGCTGGCGTGACGGCGATCAAGGAGATGGGCGGGCCGGAGATAGCGTGGCTGCCAGGCCGAACAGACCTCGTGGACGACTCGAAGGTGCCGCCTCGCGGACGGCTGCCGGACGGCGCGCAGGGCGCCGACCACCTGCGCCACATCTTCCACCGGATGGGGTTCAACGACCAGGAGATCGTTGCACTATCGGGAGGACACAACCTGGGCCGGACGCACATTGACCGTAGCGGGTTCAACGGCCCGTGGGTGAACAACCCGACGCGTTTCTCGAACCAGTTCTTCAAGCTGCTGCAGAAGCTCGAATGGAAGCCGACCACGCTGTCCAACGGGGTCGGCCAGTTCGAATTTAAAGACCCCGACGCGGATGAGGAGGACGAGCCGCTGATGATGCTTCCGACCGACATGGCGCTCCTCTCCGACCCGGCCTTCGCACCCTGGGTCCAGCGCTATGCCGACGACAAAGACCTGTTCTTCGACCACTTCGCCAAGGCCTTTGGCAAGCTGATTGAGCTGGGAATCCGCCGTGATGCCCAGGGCAACATCACCAACACGGACAACGAGAAGGGCGGCTATATCCCTGCGCCCAAGAAGAGCGCGACCGCCACTGCGCCGCGGAGACAGGCCAGGCTATAGACGGTTGGTTGGTTTGATTTTGTTAAAGTGACTGTATCGTTAGACTAGACAAGAGGGTAATGTTAATAGAAATAGAAGGCATGATAGACATCATTGGAATGGCCGTTCAAGGGGGTAGTTGCAGAAAGATGGAGGAATAATGAAGAGGACCAGAGACTGAAAGTGAGGAGAAGAATCCGGGGTTAGTTTATGGAGAAGACGGAGACCTCCGATGTCGAATCACACACAGCATCTCTATTCAAAAGACCGTACACAAGCACGCAAGATATTCAACAGTGAACGAGTAAACAGCGCAGTCTGATCAAATAGCAATTGAAAGTAAACCGAAACATTCCTCTGAGTGTGGCCTTCAGCCTGAGGGCTCAAGGCTTCTTCGCTTCTGTGTGGACAGCCGCGACGACTTGCGCGTCGCCGCCCTCTGAGCCCCATTCGTCGCTTTGCTGCGGCTCTTTGCCCCTCCAAACCGCACGGTCTTCTTCTTCCGACCAGTATCATGTTGTTCAGCCGCTTCTTCCCCTGCGCTCGGCCGGCGGTGACCACCCGGGCCGCAAGCATGCGTTACCCACGCTGCCAGCGAAGCCGGTGGTGACGAACTTGGATCGTTGGTTTGCGTTTCCGAATCAACCTGCATCATGCTGCTCCTGCGTGATGCCATGGCAGAACTATTGAGCATGCTCATTGGAGTTCGCGAGCGTAATCTGGTAGCCGAAAGGGCTCGGTTTACCTTGTTTAGCGGGCTAGACATCGGCATCTGCGGAAGTGTTGGATTCATGTAACCGTGCGCCTGCTGCGACGTGGGCTGGTTCCGCTTGATGACGTCCGAGAACGTACTAACAGGGGACCTGCCGCTTGGCTCACCAGGGAAATGTGCCACGCGGGCCGTGTGGAAGCGTTGGCCGCGCTCCGGAAGAACACGCAGCCAAGGCTGTGAAAGTATGCCTCTGGGATAGCGAGACCTTGCCCAAGGAGCATGAGCATCAAGAATGAGCTGGCCCTGCATCTGGGCGCCCATCATGTCCTCAATCGACTTCTTCGCCAAGGTGAGAACTGATGGATCCGGATCCATGACTCGCTCGTACACCAGCAACGGGATGATCCCTTCGCCCATCCACCCTCCCGGCACTCTGTCGTTCTGGTGAGTCGGCGGAACTCCTCCAACAATGAGACCGAAGTTCGTCGCGCCGTCATAAAATCGAATAGCGCCAGAATCATATTCGCCTCTTTCGGCGTCGGTCCAGACGACGCGATAATGGGAGTTCTTGTAGTACACCCCGCCGAGCCAGCGGTACTTCGCGGTTTTTTCGTGCCCATCCATGTCGGCGTAAGTGAACGTAAGGTCATTGGTGTGATTCTTGACCCGCTCGTCGTCGCATAATACGACCATTCGCAGTGGGAGGCTGGCAAACCTCTTCCCCCGCAGCACCGCTTTCTCCTCCCAGCAAACGTCACAATCTTCTTCAGTCGTGGGTGCGAAGTATCGGGCCACAAGCTCCTGCATCGTCGAGCCATGGGCATCGCCGTGATTCAAGGATGCCGACACGAAGGACGAATAGCGTTCCTCTGTGGTCACTCCATGCGCTGTGCATTGGCAATTGGCCACCGATTCCGCATATTCGAATCGAAACTGGGCAAAATTCCCTGTGCAAGCGGACCAAATGTTCCATAACGGGTTGATGTTGCCCATCCCAATCGACCTCTCAGCATTTTCCAGCATCATCCAGAGTTGGTCCCTCTGGTCCGCGCTTATCTCGGGGCTGCAGATGTCCCAGTTCAGGTCAGTGGCCTCGATGAACGCCTTCTCTGCGTTTGTGAAATTTTTGGGCCAACAAGGCTGCTTGCGGTCAATTACGGTAGATCCAGCATCTAGCAGCCTGCCCACAACAATGGCGCAGTCGACAGCGGAGGAATTCTCGCGCGCGACAGGGCCGCGGCCTCGATATACGTATGGTTTTTTGCCGCTGCCGAATATCCACGCATCCGCCATGGGATCGAAAGACATGTTCACGTAGGCGATTGCCGGGAATGATCCGATGACAGCCTTGAGAAGGTCTCCCACATTTGTGGCATAAATGTGTGGTCGCGGTGTCAGAGGAGCGGCAGTGGGATGCCGGTCGAGATCGAAGTATGCGAACCGGAAGACAGCTTTCTCGACGGCATCAACCACATCTTTGATGGTGTAGTTAGGATAACCGACATCGTTGACCTTGTAGTTGGGAATATCATCATGGACGGGATGAGCTTCCTGGACGGCACGCCGTTTAGCGACACGCTTTGCTCGACGATCAGGAACCACACGCCCATCACTTTCATCTGACTCGTCCCCTTCATTGAGTGCCTGTCTCCTGGACGAGTACAGCTGCTGCTGTAGCCAGGTATCCGGCACGTCCTCCTCGGCATCGCTCGGCCTGACGTAGTCATCCCGGAGAGGTGTGGTGTCACTAGGCATGTCCGGGTAGAACCTACTAACGGGCATGGGGAGGGGATCGTGAATCGACCGCGACAGAAGACGAGGACCAGCATCCATCTTAGCGTCGACCATTTGGCCCATGTGCTTCGGACGATGCTCCGGAGCCTGGTGGTAGACCAGTTTGTAAAGCAATTTCACCTTGGCGAGGACGGTGAGTCGGGTTAGCACCCCGGGGTCGATTCCCCAGAAATGATATTCGACCATCTCATCGACCATCTTCTTCTTGAGCATGAGGTCCCGTACAGCCACCCGGGGGGTTTTCCCACGAAGGCGAAATCCTTCAGGGGGGTTAGGCAGTTTCCTCAGCTCAAAAGGCTGGTATCGGAAAGGAGGGTCTGGATAGTCGTACGACTCGTAAGACGAGCTGCGGGGAGCAGAGTTGCTGGACGTGGAGGCCGAGTCACTCATGGTTCACAAAAAAAGAAGGAAGATGACAGTATAGTATGGCATAAGATGATTCCGACGGACGCTCCCAACTGCAGGAATCAAGCCCATTAATGTACGGACGAGGTGTCCTTACCCTCCATCGTTTCGCTAGTCAGTTGGCCGTCGAGGACAAAGGAACTCATGGCATGTATCTGGTCGAGGCGAAACGAGATCAAAGAACCGTCAGATCGCAGCCATGGCACGGTCTCATTTTGGGGGACCTGGGGTCCAATTCTTCGCTCCGAGGCCTGTACAAGTATGCAATTGGCCTGGTATTCAACGGCACAGCAGCCTTTGTGTGCCCGGATGCGTCCATGTCAAAGGAAGATGTCGAGTCCATGTGAGGCAATTAGGGTTTTGGCTTGTAGTTCTTTGTGAGTGGATTCAGAGTGGCCCTATTTTAAGCAACCTGACGAAGTATCTGCCAGTCAGCCAAGCAAGGGAATTACGAATCTTTGAATGACCCCTGGACAGACTCAGACTCCAGGCAGAGGCAGGCATTCAGGTACTCGCGATGGATGGTTCTGGCTCGGTTCCTTGACTTGGCAGATATCTGCGAGATACTATGTGAATGCAACAGCCGATTCTGATTAGTCTTTATAAATCGCTGACTGTTGGGCGCGAGATGTAAAAGAGAAGATGACAGGGGGAGAGACAAAGAGGGAGGGAGGGATAGAGAAGTAAGAGAGAGAGCCTGGTTGATACAGAGATACAGTATGTAATGTTGTTATTGTAACATTACCACACGTGACCTCCATATCCGGTTAGCGCCGTCTAAGCGAGCCCTGACGCGCCATACCCGAAGAGGCTAGCGCGGTCTCGATCCCACAAGACACGGCGCAGCCGACGAATTCATCTCTCCCCATCCCCTCTTGCTGTCGACAATCCTCGCGTCCGCCGCGCATCGCCCACCATGTGTATGTGGCTCTGTCCTGTTAATCGCTGCGTTCTTGTTGCCAGAATGGATGAAGCCGATGGATGCTGACCAGCCCAGCCCTCGTGTCCGGCGAGAAGACCAACTTCCAGTACATCCTGCGTCTGCTCAACACCAATGTTGACGGCAAGGAGAAGATCATGATCGCTCTGACCCAGATCAAGGGTGTTGGCCGCCGTTACTCCAACCTGGTCTGCAAGAAGGCCGACGTTGATCTGACGAAGCGGTACGTTTTCACATACGGGAGCCACCGGAGGACAGAATCCGAGGACGGCCAGGGGAATCTGCGGACAGCGGCTAACTTCACCAGCGCCGGTGAACTCACCACCGAAGAGCTCGAGCGTGTCGTCACCATCCTCCAGAACCCGACGCAGTACAAGATCCCGACCTGGTTCCTGAACAGGCAGCGCGATATCAACGACGGCAAGGACCACCAGGTTGTGTCCAACGGCCTCGACAGCAAGACTCGTGAGGATCTCGAGCGGTTGAAGAAGATCCGCTCCCACCGTGGTCTCCGTCACTACTGGGGCCTCCGTGTCAAGGGCCAACACACCAAGACCACCGGTCGCCGTGGCCGCACTGTCGGTGTCAGCAAGCGCAAGGGTTAAACGAACGTTGTTTGTCTGCTTTTCTTTGCCGGAGTGGGTTTGGGGCTTTGCATGCTGTGTGTCTTGTGACATCTATGGGACCTGATCCTCGTGGTGTTGACATGGGCCCGATTAAAATCAATATCATACCATGAATGAATTCCGTGCTATGTCTACCTGGTTCGACGCTACATTCCATCCTACGACGGGGTCGACAATTTCGTTATAACCGCATTCGCATTCAAGTCCTTATATATATAAGCGTGGTGTCGTAGGACATTGGTTGTAATCATATCGCAACAGCAAACTATCCCTAAACTGACAGTCGAACTACCCCTCTACTGGCCCCCAAACCACTCACCCTCAATCCAGCGGTTGAAAAACTCCAGGCTAGACTCCGGCTGGTCCATGGGAACCATGTGGCCTCCGCCGTAGATACGAATGAAGGTCAAGTTCCCATTCGACTTGACCTGGCCAATCTTCTTGCCATCGCCATCGAGCCGGAGATCTTCCACGGGAGCAGACACATACTTGTCCTGCCCAGGCCACTCGAGAGCTTCTGTCCACGCCTTGTTGCCCAGCCAGTTGCAGATGAAGTCCGCATCGCCGGCGTAAACGAGAACAGGGATCTGCTCCAGAACATCGGGGACAAGACGGTGGTAGGGCTTCATCCAGTCTCCGTGGAGGAGGAAGTTGCGATTGATGTCAAAGTTGCACGAGTCGTAGCCCTCAACCTCGGCGCCGACAGCCTCGCGAACCTCGCGCTTGTTCAGATATTCGCTGATGTAGCCCATCTCGCTATAGCACAGGTTGCTCTCATCCTCACACTTACCGCGGATATCATAGACGTTCTGTCCAGTTTGCTGGTAAGGAGCAAGAAGAGCGTTGTTGCAGTAGATGGACGCAGGGACGCAAACCCACGAGCTTTCCGTGTTGTAGCAAGCCTCGATCATCGACTGGCAGCGAGGAAGGGCGTTGTCCATGGACCGGCAGCTGGCGTCATCCAGGACAGCCGGATAGCCACCATCGCCGCAAGCCATAGGGCGGTAGTACTCATACTGGGTGTAGCCATCGGTGAGACCGTTTCCAATGAGCACCGACTTGAGGTTGATATTGCGCTTCTTGTGGGAGAGAATCTCCTCGGCGAAAACCGGGATATAATGGCCAGCATAAGACTCGCCCGAGATATGGAAGTCCTGCTTCGCATACTCTGGGAATTGCTTGAAGAAGAGAGACAGCAACGCATACACGTCCTTGCCGGCGGCCACCGTGTCGCTGACAGTGGAGCCACTGTAGGAGTAGCCGACGTTGACCGGCTGGTCAAGGAAGATGACGGAAGCGTTGGAGTTCCAGGAGTAATTGTTGTAGACCGGTTCAATCTTCTTACTGATCTGGCTAGGGCCGAGCTCCGCGAACAAGCCGGTAAGGGAGGAGCAGCCAGGGCCGCCATTCAGCCAGAGGACCACGGGGTCGTTCTCGGGGTCATTACGAGATTCAAAGAACCCTGTCTGGTCAGCTCGAGTACAACATGATGAAAATGATGTACGCACAGTAAAACAGGTGCTTGTCATCCTCGTTATCATCCAGGTAGCCAGTGAACTGTTTCACGCCTGGATCAATGCCGAGGGAGCTCGGGTCGGTTTTCTTGACACGCAGATCGTAGGCCTCCAGCTTGCCATCAATTTCGCGCTCCTTCTCACCGTTGGCGCCCGTCGTCCAAATGCTCTGAACATCAGAGCCACGGACGATGTGGTCCCAGTGGGAGTCGGGGCGGCGGGTGTGCTTCTTGGGCATCGAGAAGACCGGATTCTGATCCATCGCGTCCGAGAACTCGTTGTACACCTCATCCCAGAGATGGCGAGCATCATCGGTGAGCGATTTCAGGTGTTCCTGGAAGTTCTGGAGCGGCTTGGACCAGTCGCCGGTGCTCTTCTCAGGCGCACCAGGCGCACCAGGCGAACCGAGGATCTGCTGGACAGGGGGTGCAGCCGCAGTGGCCGCACCGACCAGCAACGTCGCTGGCAGGAGTTTCATTGTGCTTAGTATCCGACGGTCTCTGAATCAGGGGTAGTCAGGGAGACGGATGAAGGGATGCGGAGTTGATCTAGCAGGCAGACGCTTATCAGCTTCAGATAACAGAGTAGACAGGGGACTTGGGGAGAACATGACATACTGTGGCAGTACTAATAATAGTATAACACAGAAGAACGCTGACGAGACACCGAAGAGCCAGCCAGCTTGAGACAGGAGAAGGAGGAGGAGAGCGGGAGAGGATGACGCCGGTCGAGTCGGTTGCATCACTGCATGAGTCAGCTGCGTCACGGGGCTTGGCCTGTTTGGCTCGTTTGCTTTGCTCATCTCGTTTCTGACTCTTGATCTTACTCCGTTACTCAGTAGACAGGACTGTCACTGACGCTGCTGGATTCCAACATGCCGATCAATCAGCCTTCAAACCAGATCAAATTCACCAATGTGTCGGTCGTCCGACTTAAAAAGGGTATGTTTCGTTGTTCTGACTCTGCGGCAGCGGGCTAACTTTTGCAGGCAAAAAACGCTTCGAGTTGGCCTGTTATAAGAATAAGCTACTCGAGTATCGATCAGGCGCAGAGAAAGACCTGGACAACGTCCTCCAAGTCCCCACCATTTTCCTGTCTGTGTCCAAAGCCCAGACCGCTCCGTCAGCCGAACTCGCCAAATCCTTCGGTGCCGATGTCCCCCAAGACGACATCCGACAGGAGATCCTGCGCAAAGGAGAGGTCCAGGTCGGCGAGCGGGAACGCAAGGAAGCGATCGAGCGCGTGGAGAAGGAAGTGCTGGACATTGTGTCAGGGCGGCTTGTCGACCCGACGACGAAGCGCGTCTACCCACCAGGAATAATTTCGAAGGCGTTGGACCAGCTGAGCTCTGCCAGTGGGCACATGAAACAATCGCAAGGGCAACAACCTTCCGGAGAGGAAAATGGGACAGATGACAAGGCCCCTCAGCCGCGCAAGCCGCTGTGGACAGGGGTTGCACCCAACAAGTCTGCCAAAAGCCAGGCCCTTGAGGCGATGAAGGCGCTCATTGCATGGCAACCGATTCCGGTGATGCGGGCGCGCATGCGACTGCGGATTACGTGTCCCGTGTCGCTTCTCAAGCAGCCTGTTAAAGCGGCTGGCGGCAACAAAGGCAAGGAGACGCCGCCTCCGAGTGCGAAGTCCAACAAGAAGGGAGGCAAATCGAAATCGAAACGCGCACAGCAGCAAGAATCCGACGTCGAGGCGGAGTCGGATGCAGAGCCCAGCAAAGGGCCCAGCAATGTCAAGGATAAGATTCTGGGCTACATCGAATCTGTCGAGTCGCAAGAAGTGGTCGGCGGAGACGAGTGGGAAGTGGTTGGGTTCGCCGACCCAGGAGCATTCAAGGAACTGAACGAGTTTGTGGGCAACGAAACGCGAGGACGGGGACGAATGGAGGTGTTGGATATGTCAGTCAAGCACGAGGAATAAGGGAGGCGGATGATATACAACTACATGAATAGACGACCTGGAATGATAGTATGATGCACGCCGCAATCGCTGGATCCAGTTTCATCATGCTGCTACACTTGGAGTGCGTACTTCTCAGCCGCGTCGCTTGCAGCACATGCTCGACTACATTTGAGAAAGCGGACTGAATATTCTGATCGCCATCATCTTCGGAGTGACATTGTGCTGCCGCCGACTGTTAGGGCTTCGGAGTTTCGCAGGCCCGCGGACTTTCGCCAGATCCCAGGACTCCGGGCAGACTCCTGGACGGAGAAATTGCTGTCGCTAAGGAAAACGATATGACATATAAAACAGTGCCTGTCCATCGTACATGGTCACTCGATCAAGCTACCCTGGCATACAGACTTGCACCATGTCTTCTCCCGCCATCCCGCCAGCTACAACCACGCCCACTCGAGACAGTCAAGAACCATATGAGCGACCGGATGGTGCTTCTGATTCTGGCGGTACTGGCGAACCAGATAGAGCTGCTCCCTCCAACTTCTCGTCCTCGTTTCAAGAGACAACCTTCGTCCTTGTCATCGGCTTGTCGCAACTCTTCTCGGTCGGCGGTCTTGGAAACACGGCCTGTTCAGTGGAGCAAATCGGCCATTCTCTCAATGTGACTGTCAATGCCCAAAGATCCTGGTTCCTGGCCGCATAGAGAATAGAGACTAAAAAAGCCTGCGAGGGTTGTTAAAGCAATGTGTTGCTAGCCTGGGTTCTCCGTTAACATAGAACTCCGTAAGGGATGCTACCAATACAATTACAGAGTGCTAGAGGAAACTGTAGCAACGTGTTTCATTTCAATTCTGCCTTTCTAGATAGCGCCGTTCTACGTGCTCAGATGTATCGCTCAGATATCGCTCAGATGTATCGGCCCTTGGACTTCCCGCTAAACGCCGATCCTATCCAACCCACACACACCACTGCAACCAATCAAACGACCTCGACGAGCGGATTAAACTCCCCCGCCACTAGGAGCACCACATTCTTGCCCTGGCCGAGCTCGCGCGCCACCTTCAGCGTCTTGTCCACCGCGTACGCAGTCGCGAAGCTGGGGGTGAAATCCTCAAGCACACGCATGCGCGTCATGCCGTCCGTCGCCTCGGTGTCCGCGGCTTCGACAAACTCCGCCTTGGTGTCATCCTTCCAGTGAGCCAGCTCCGGGCCGACGGTGGGAGAGGCGAGATCCTCTGCGTAGGAGTGCGAGTCGAGTATTTGACCGTTATCATCCTGAAGGAGATAGGTACATGCGCCGTACAGGACGCCGACCGAGCCGGAAGTCAGGGGCGCGGCGCGGGCGGGCTGGACGCCGACCAGGCGGACGTCGGGGGCGTCGATGAAGGGAGTGAACATGCCCACGGCGCCGCTGCCCATGCCGACAGGCGCAACGACGGCGTCGGGCGCAGAGCCGATGGCCTCGACGCACTGATCCTTGGTCTCCTCGCCGAGCAGCGACTGAAAGAAACGGTGAATCAGCGGGAGGGGATGAGGGCCGATGGGGCCGCTGGCGATGTAGAAGCCGTCTTCAAAGTTGGAAATGGCGTGACGGTGAGCATCGTCCAGGGCGGCACGCACGGTGTAGCAGCCCAGACCGTTCTCAGAGAAGAGGACAGAGGCACCACGCTGGCGCATTGCAAACACATCTTTCTCCTGGGCCTCGCCGTCGAAAATGCCCATGAAGACGGTGCATTTGAGGCCGAGTTTCTGGCACAGAGAGGCGCAGACAAGCCCATGTCCTGCAAAACCGCAGTCGATAATGATTTCAGACTTGCCCATACGTTTGGCGAGCAAGACCTGGCCGACGATGTTGCGGATCTTGTGGCTCGCGTACAGGTTTGTGTCTTCGCGTTTGAGCCAGATGTTGGCGCCGCCGCCGTGCTCAGTGAGCTTGGTGGCCAGGGTCAGCGGGGTCTTGTCGACGAAGCCACAGCCGACGAACTGTCTCCAGAAGTCGGGGTCGCAGATGGCGTCGCGGAACTGATTACCCAGCTCGCTCAGGGCCTCCATCTGCAGCTCCGGGGCATAGCGGCCACCGAAGTCACCGAAGCGACGGGTGGAGATGTCCATCTCGCGGACAGGGACCTGAGATAGGGTATTGTGGAAGGGCTCGCAGGCCTCGCGCAGGAGGGTGACGATCTGATGGACATCGCGGAAGTAAATGGTCTGGGGAGGACCAGTGAGGATCTGGGCGATGCGGTCGTGGAGATCTGAAGAAGAGGAAGAGGAGGAGGGAGGAGGAGAGAAGCAGGAGGAGTCAGTGTTGTTGTCGGAGTCCTGCATGGTTTGGTTGGATAGATGAAGGACGGAGACGAAGGGGGAGGATGAGATGATGATGATGATGACGGAGAGGAGAGAGGAGGAGAGAAGGGAGAGGAAGAGGAAGAGGAAGGGGAGGCAGAGGCAGAGGCAAGAGGCAGAGGACAGTGAATAGAGCAGAGTCGCAGTCACTGGCAGTGTTACTGGGCAGGCAAACACTGACTCTTCCCCCTTTGATACAAGCACTACAAGCAGATCTGATAGTCTCTAAACCCGGACTGCATAAACCAGCCCTATATCGATCTAGCTGTTAATCCGCGCATAAAGATCAGGGTTCAGCGATGGTTTGTAGATTCATGGATACGCGCATCATAGGGCTGATCTCAGTGTACAATACGGCTAGCCCATCATTACTCGCCCGGGCATGGCCCTGTCGATCGACCAGGGTCTCTCTTGGCGGTCTACGCTCATCAACTAACCTGTATGGAGTATGTATGGAGTATATATGGAGCATGTATGGAGTACAGTGAAACTGATTGGTTTTGATACATATCTACCTGATCAGGGAGGTCTGAAGTCCCCGACTCTCCTGTAGCGTAGCGCCTCTACATAACCTCTATGCGAGACCGGAAATAACATCAAAACGCCTGCGCCACCATGCATGGTCGTAGATTCGTAAGATCAGCCGGAGAACCAGATCTGCACCGCATCCAGCGCGCGCGACAAGTCCTCCGGAGCGAATGGCATCTGTTTGGCCTTGGGCTGCGGCGATTCCACTCTCACCGGCGACGGGTAGCGGATCGACTCCTTGAGGAGGGCGATCGAGTCGGCGCGGTCGTTGCCAGCGTCCAGCGGCAGGGCCAGGACGGAGACGCCGCAGTTTTCCGAGTCGACGGCGGTGGAAGACAGCGAGCCGGCATTGGCGTATTCGTCATGGGTGATCGTGGGAGAATCTGATAGATATTAGGCAGTTGGCATGAATGACACGACAGAAGAAAGGAAAAAGAGGACGTACTGTCGAAGAGTTCTGAAGGCTCGTCGCTCTGCTCGCGGCTCTCATTGCTGTCGGACGTTTGCGGAGGGATGAGGTCGAGCGTGGCCCGCGGCGACAGTGATAGGTCGGGCGAGCGCGGGCGGTCCTCCTGGGCGGACTGGAAATTCCATGCGGCTAGCCGTTTCTGGTGCTCGGGATCGAAGGGGCCGCGGAACTTGGGGCGGGGAATCTCGTGGCGCTTGTAGTACTCGATCTTGACGCCATTGCCGTTGGCGTTGGGCTTGGAGTTGCTGCTGGAGCGGTGGAAGGCCTGCTTGACCTTGTCGCGGAGAGGCATGATGACTCCAGGCCCAGGAGGCTGAGAACGGAGCAGAGTGTGTGGTTAGGCGAGGGACTAGTGAAGCATTGTGGGGAGAGAAGAAGCAGATAGGAGAGGAGAGGAGAGGAGAGGAG
>RAQS01000061.1:0-69937 GCA_003698115.1 Aspergillus sp. HF37
CCTCGTGTGCTCGGCAGTCTCAGCAGCCCAGACAGTCTGGGCCACCTTCGGACCAGCGAATCCAGAGGCCAGAGTACCTCGCCCGTTCGGCAACGCAGTCATCGACGGCTTCGACCTCGACATCGAATCCAGAGCCACAAACATGGTTCCCTTCGCGAACGAGCTCCGCCGACTCATGGACGCCAGCTCGCAGCCTCGCGCGAAACGCGACGGACCCAACCCAAACAGATACTATCTAACCGCGGCGCCGCAATGCGTGTACCCCGACGCAGCGATCCAGGAGATGCTCGACGGCGCAGTGGCCTTCGACGCGATCTGGGTGCAGTTCTACAACAACTTCTGCGGGCTGAACTCGTTTATTCCGGGGTCGGGAGCACAGAGCGCATACAACTTCGACGTCTGGGACGCATGGGCCAAGAGCCAGGCCCGGAACCCGAACGTTAAGGTGTTCATCGGCATGCCTGGATCGCCCGGAGCGGCCGGATCGGGCTTTGTGGCGGCGCCGCTCATGCGGGAGATCCTGGGATGGAGTCAGGCGTTCTCGAGCTTCGGGGGAATTATGGTCTGGGATGTCAGCCAGGCGTATGACAGCTGGGGGATGCTGGATGGACTGAAGTATCACCTGCTGCACTATTGAGGAGGGTGTATATTCCGGGTTCATTCAGTCGCGTCACATAGACAGCGTGTCTCTTCTGACCGCTTGACAATGCATATTGGTTTTCGGCCGAGAAGACTATCGCCTCGCATTGCGCTGCGACAGCCAATCGGAGGGGAGTATACGAGAATACGAGGGCATCGATGCTGACGTGGGACACATACAGTTAGGGCAGAAATAAAGCCAGGTTAGCGGCAGCGGCGGGTCAAATGAGCGCAATCAGCTGATGCCGATCACTGGACCAGATCTGCCTTGTCTGTTTCGGCGTTGTTTTGCTCTTTTTGATGCTGCTCTTCTTTCTGTCTGCTCTCCCGCCCAATAACAGCCGCCCTGCTGTCCGCATGCAAGCCCTCCAGTGACCAGCCTAGCTGCATTCTGTCGTCGGTGGCCTCGTGCCCCGCTTGGCGTCCACAGGACGTCGCTGTCTTTGACCTGGGCATCGTCATCCGTGCCACTGGTCGTGGTACCTCCGAGATACTTCGGGCCCCTGCAAAACTCCCCGCCAGATGCAAGTCCCGCCGATGTCACACCGCCCACCGCCCGGGGGCAATCAAAGCGACCTCCAACCCGCGTGACAACCACGCGTCAACTCTCCCAGCGCTCTCTCCTCGGACTTGCTCGACGGCCTTTGCCCTTTATCTCTCTTTGTCCTCCACCCTGTCGCCAAATATGCCATCCAACGCCCGACTTAAGCACTCCCTGCCTGCTGAGTGTCTTATACGGCCCTGTTGACCCCGCTCCTTCCTTCTCTTTGCCTCGTGCCTGCCTGCTGTCTCCAGCTACGAGAACACTGGCGTTGTAGAGTGTCGATTGCTTTTCTTTCTCTCACTCCTTCTTCTTTGCAGCATCACGTCGTGGTAGACTGTTAGATCTTCTTGTGTTTGGGGGTTTCTCAGCGTTCTTCTATATCGAGGTGTGTCTCCCAGCTACCTGGCTTACCTTGGATTCTGACAAGATCCGTTGCGCAGGTTCCTTCCTCTATCATTCTCACGGTATTTACTCAGCTGTTGAGCAAGGGACAATGTCAACGGCCCCGGAGCCTGCCAACGAGAAATCGGGAGCCAGAGACCGTCGACAGCCAGCGAAAAGAAGATGGAGCTGGCTCAAACCATCGTTGACAAGCCACTCCGAATCCACGGATGAATACAAACCCTACCGCCCGAAGACCACATTGGGGATCTTGAGTGACGAGAAGACGGACGAAGTACCTGGTATGTGGCGATCAAGCTCCTCCCAGCTGTATTGCTCATTTGGATGGGCATGGACCAACCTTGACTGACGGAACCTAGGAACGATCCTTCTGCTTTCTTCAAACCGCAATGAACCGCTGGGATTGAGACACCAGCCGCAGCGTACGTCTGCAGGCTCATTGCCGTCACAGCGTCGCCCTTCAAGGTCCTCGTCACTAGGTGGTGCTGCGCCGGCTCCCTCGCAAAAAAGAACTGCTGATGGTCAGATTGTTTTGGATCCACAGCCTGATGATTCTGTGAATGACCCTCTAAACTGGCCGGTATGGCGAAGGGATACCGCGCTGGTTTCCTTGGGCTTCTATTGTATGATGGGAGGGGGCATGACCACCGTTCTCGCCGCAGGATTCAGTCACGTCAGCGAGGAATACGATGTGACTCCACAGAAAGTTGCATTCACCACTGGTCTGTACATGCTGGGGCTTGGGCTGGGCTCCGTGGTAATGTCCCCGACGGCCATCCTTTTCGGAAAGCGCCCTGTATATCTCCTGGGAGCCGTTCTATTCATTCTGTCGGCGGTCTGGTGCGCTGCGTCACCGAATTACATTAGTCTCGTTCTGGCGCGCATTTTCCAAGGCATTGCGGTTAGCCCCGTCGAGTGTCTTCCTTCGGCAACTATCGCCGAAATCTACTTCCTCCATGAGCGGGCATACCGTGTCGGGATTTATACATTCCTTCTCCTCGGTGGCAAGAATCTTGTTCCATTGGTGAGCGCGGCCATCATAGACACTCTGGGATGGCGCTGGGTCTTCTGGATTGTGGCGATTATCGTCGGCGGATGTCTGGTTGTTTTGTTCTTCTTCGTCCCAGAAACCTTCTGGGATCGCACCCCTCGCCCGCGTCGTTCCACCAAGCGTCCTAACATGTATCGGAGTGTGTCCGATCTAGTGTCTCAGGGTTTCCGGGGACGACACTCTCACGTTCAGCGCTTGGAGGATGAGCCCGAGGTTGACGAGCATGATCCCGACGCCATCACTCCAGTAAGCCCAAGGCGGAAAAAGCAGACCCATGTTGGGTTCGCCGGGGATGTGGACGAAGCGACGAATGAGAAGATAGCAGTATCAGGGGAAGACGTATTACCTTCGCCATTGGAAAGTCCAGCGGCAGCTGATCCTGAAAAGGCAGCCGATCCTGAAAAGTCTGCTCCCTCACCTCAAATTCCGCGTTCAGCCACTCTACGCGAACCGCATGTGGGCGACGATGCTGGGAGCCGGGCTGTTGGCGACCTCGAGGCTGCCACGCTCGGCCCGCTTTCCCCGGCGCGGAGCGATTTTGCTGAATCCTCTGCACCCGTCAGTGCAACATTGCAGTATACCAACAATCTCCGGGAGCGCCCACCTATCTCATTCAAGCAGTCTCTGAAGCCTTTTAGCGGCCGGATTGCGCGCGACAACTGGCTGCGGGTTGCATTCCGACCATTCGTTTTGTTTGCCTACCCGTCGGTGCTGTGGTCGGCGATGATGTATGCGCTGTCGGTTGGATGGCTGATCGTTCTGTCGGAGGTGGTCTCACATATTTTCGAAAGTGGCGAAGTTTACAATTTCACGGCGTTGCAGACCGGCTTGATATACATCTCGCCGTTCGTTGGCGGTCTAATTGGCACCATGGTTGCCGGCAAGGTATCGGATATAATCGTGCGATTCATGACACGGCGCAACGGGGGAGTCTATGAGCCGGAGTTTCGCCTGGTTATGGCAATTCCCATTGCTCTGTCGACGGTGATTGGACTGATGGGCTTTGGATGGAGCGCGCAGGAGAGGGACCTGTGGATTGTTCCTACAATCTTCTTTGGGATTATTTCTTTCGGGTGCTGCCTTGGGAGTACCACGTCGATTACCTTTTGCGTGGACAGCTACCGTCAATACGCAGGGGAGGCATTGGTGACGCTCAACTTCAGCAAGAGTAAGTTGCTCCACTCTACCTGCGCGTGCCTTTCTGACAGGCGCAGATGTTCTTCATGGATTGGTTTTCTCGTTGTTCATTGTGGGCTGGCTCAAGTCCAGCGGTGCTCAGACGGTGTTTTTGGCTCTGGGAGGCATTCAGTTGGGGCTTTTGCTGCTTACGATTCCGATGTATATCTACGGCAAGCGGGCTCGGATGTGGACGGTGCGCCAGCGACTGATGGAGAAGTTCTGAGGTATACTTATGATGGATAGCTATGAATATGATGGCTATGGATGGATATGGATATCATGTTAACTTAGTATAGTTGGGTGAGTGAGCATGTCAGGTGCAATTTACGAGAAGAAAAGGGAAAGATCCCTTCACAGGCGGTGGCTAATGGCAGATCCTACTCCGGTATCTGTCATGCAGGGAAGGAAATGGCGCCCGTTCCTGTACAGAGACTTTGCAGCCAGCGCTTCATATCGTAACTCTTCTCTGGAAATTATGCAGTGCTGGCCCCTACTCTGGCCAGCATCTACGCTACTGGTGGCTTCCGTAACACAGCGCGGGACGCTTCTCTGGTCGGACGTCCCGAGACACTGATTGGCCATACTTCCTGTAGTCTACAGTGACAGTGTACTATTGTTCTGTAATCCAGTGTTCATCACACGGCCTCCTATAGCCCGCCTAACCCGACAACTAGAACCGGTTGAGGTCTGAGTGAGGTTCATGATCTGCAGAGATTCAGTGAAGGAGTAAATCATGAGCAACCTCCATGTCTTTCCGTAGGAGTGTGCATGCTGCCATCGGGCAGCTCTAGGTCGTTAGTAAATTACTTTTCGAAGTAAATCAACGACCCCAAGCTGAATATATCGTCCGCGAATACTGGGCGCGCATTCCAATCGTACTCAGGTCGTAGGAACCGCGTTGCCGGAATAGCTGATGGGTCCGAACTGCGTAGAGAGGCACCGCCAAAGTCAGCAATCTTCAAATTGAACTGCGAGTCAAGGAGGAAGTTTCTCGGCGAGAGATCACAATCTATGGCCTCAAAACTACGAAGAACAGCCAACGCTTCAGCAGCCTGTCTGCTCCATTGGGGCCGAAGTTGAGGTGTTATGATCTGGTGGTTCTGGAGGACGTGTTCTTTGAGGTTCCCGTTCTCCAGATGCTCCATCGTAAGGCAGCACGTTTCGCGATCCCAGTGTATCAGCTTCGGCAAGCGAGGATGCTGTCCAATCATTTCGTAGATCTGAGCCTCCACGCGCATATTCCGGCGGTGGTCCTCCTCTTCTACTCCTCACGGTCATCCTACTGTATTATAAAAGCTTTATATGTCTTCTTCCCCTCTTGTCGATTATCGTGCTATACTGAAAATTTGGCAGTGAGACCACCACGGCCCTAGGGTAAACGGTCGAGTCCCGTTCCTGCTTTCATCGCACGATCCTATGCAAACCATCCGTGAGTATGGCGCTGTGAACTCTGGACACTCAACACATTCAGGTCACTCACCAGCATCGACGTAGGCACAAAACTCGACATAATCCGCACCATCGAGGCCATGGCACCCCGCCACACCGGGCCAGCAGCACCGCCCAGGACATCCCCGACTACTGCCTTTGCAAAGCTGGCCGGGGAACTCTTCGCCTGCACATCCTCGCCGACCGCACGTCTCTGGACCTCCTTCATTGCCTCCTGGTAAATAGAGGTATCAGGCAGGTGCAGATCCGCGTGGGACATGACGTTGGTCGCAACGGACCCAGAAACCAGCGATACAACCCTAACGGCGAACGGCTCCAGCTCCAGCCGTAGGGTCTCGCTCCATGACATCAGAGCGGCCTTGGAGACATTATACACGCCTAAATCAATCGCCCGTCAGCCAGAATACACTACACGCAACGACAAACCCACCCATCCACGGCGCGTACAAAAAGCCGGATATCGAGCACACATTCACAATGCCTGTAGTAGTACTGAGCTTTTATGCCTAGAGTATTATAGTAGCCCTACTTGCATACACAATGTATAAGCCTTACATATGCTAAGTTTTAATACCGTCTCACCCTGTCTTTATCCCTTCTTAGCGCCTTTCGAACTATATATGAGTCAAACGCTCATATAGATGAGCAGGTTGCTCGCTTTATTAACCAAGTGCCTATTCCAGATAAACCTACAGAAGATTCCGACCGGGATTCCGACGTCTCTAGTGTTTGGGATCCTGATGAACCAATCCAAGGTTATACTAAGGAGGAAGGGGAGGAGTGGCATTATAATTAAGCAACAACTTTAATAGGACTTAAGGTTAGTATATACTTAGTATATGCCGAGTATATACTAACTATAGAAGGTGCAAAAAGGACAAAGCTTCGTGATCGCTACGAACGGGAAGAACAAGGTCTAAGTAGACGAGATTCAAGAGCATCTTATGGTCCCTGAGTATCCTTATACAAAAGACTTAGACACTAGAATCGCCTATTTTATCCACTATCCCAATCCCATTCCGCCTGAAGTTCAAGATCCGGATGACGATGAAGTTTAAAGCGAGATTAGTAAAGTTTTTACGAGGTTTATGTCCTAGGTATAGTCTCTGCATATGCCTAATATATATTCTATATACTAAGCCTCTAGATCTAATACTCGGCGAGGAACCGTTCTGCCCTAAAGAAAGTCAAGCTCTCTCTTCTACGCTATATAACCTCGGACAGCACAATAAACCAAGTCTAGCATCGGCAATACATATACGGAGGGGTTAAATTGTGCGAGAGTCGTCTAGTACAATTTATGCGCAAAAATAACGAATGGGATAGGGTAACGCCTATATTTTTCTAGAAGTCTTAGGCATTTAACAATGCACTTCGGCATCATAAGCCTATGTCAACCATGGACGGGGAGGTTTAGTAAAAGACAATAGAGTTCTACTAAGCCTTTCTCTACAACTAGGATCATGAGTATTCGTGTCGTTATTAGGGCGACCCTACAATTCCTGTATGCCGTTATCAGCGTCCAGCTGTCTTTGAACGAGGCACGGTATGCTCTTAGTATATACAAGGTATATACAGAGCTTATACACGAAGCAGGTTCACTTCCTTGGCTGCCTAGCTAACTCTGACGTTAAGCCATGGCATCGGGCTATTCGTATTCGTTTCCCAAGTCTAGTTAATGTTAATTTTCTGCGTAAGCTCACTTAAACTAGACCCTAATCTTTATCTGATCTCCGCATGCCTACATTGCTTCACAATTGCCTGTTTTGGATGCTTCATGCTGAGGGGGGGGGGGGGGGTGTGTCAAACCGACAGGTGCCTTAGGTGTCAGCATTCAGCATCCTCTACTATTATTGGATGGCGCTACTGAGCACTCCACCACACATGTAGCAGATTCAAACCCCTGAATCTGTGTAGCTAGCTCTTCATACCGCTCATTTGTATAATAATACACGGCTCTCCTCTCTGCTAGATTGTTAGATACATAGGCTGCAGCACATTATAGCCTCACCTTGCCTTTTCCTTTCCCTTGATTGGCCAGATTGGCTTGACCGCCCGAACCGAAGTCCGCCCGTTCTTCAGCCATCGACATCGTGATTACTACGGACATGCGTTTGCGTCGAACGCAGTGGCGCGAGGAACGATATCTCTTAGCGTGACATCTCATCTGGCAGGAGTGTTCCCGCTTGCTCGTTTAGGGGAAAACCCGACGGCACAGAACGAGGGACGATCGGAAAAGAGCGAGACGGCATTTATCCATGTATCGTTCGATCATATCTCCGGATTTTTACCCCATAGCTGTCCCGCTATTCCCCTCCGCACCGCTTGGTCCGTCCCGCCCGCCGGAAGGCATGAACCCGCTTCTCTTAAGAGGGATGTAGACCAACCGCGATTTAAACCTACAGTTCCTACATTTTGTGAGTCATTTCTGTACTTGGAATCCTGCAATCTTCAGGCCCAAGCATTTACCCATTGACCACTCAGTTGCGTCCGTCATGCCTGGTAACATAATGACTTGGCAGGCTGCATGCCTTTACCTCGTTACTTTTCTGCTCTCCGTTTTGCCAGTTACCGCACAGACCGCAGAGGTTGATACCACTGCCTATGCGTTTAACTTGGGTGAGCTTTCGCTGAGTGACGGCCGATACCTCGAGAACCAGGACCGTACTTTGAGCTATCTGAAGTTCATCGATACCGAAAGATTGCTCTATAACTTTCGAGCAAACCACCAGCTAGACACCAACGGAGCAGCTCCCAATGGCGGCTGGGATGCACCGGACTTTCCCTTCCGTTCCCATTTTCAGGGACATTTCCTCAGTGCCTGGGCACAATGCTATGCTGTGCTCAGTGACCAAGAATGTGGCGACCGGGCAACTTACTTTGTTAGCGAGTTAGCAAAGTGCCAGCGCAACAACGATGCTGCTGGTTTTTCTGCTGGGTACTTGTCCGGCTTTCCAGAGACGGAATTCACTGCCCTTGAGAATGGGACCCTGACCAATGGGAATGTTCCGTACTACACTATCCATAAATCGCTGGCTGGCTTGCTCGATGTCTGGCGATACCTCGGCGACACCACTGCCCGTGATGTCCTGCTGGCACTCGCTCGGTGGGTCGATGCGCGAACGGGGCAGCTGAGCCATGGTCAGATGCAGGCAGTGCTGGCCACAGAATTCGGGGGAATGAATGAAGTGTTGATCGAGATTTACCGTCAGACCGGTGACGACAAGTGGATCACCACTGCACAGCGTTTTGACCACGCAGCGGTGTTTGAGCCGCTGGCTGCCGATAAGGATCAGCTTAAGGGTCTGCACGCGAATACGCAGATACCGAAGTGGATCGGCGCCATCCGTGAATACGAGGCCACGGGCGATGCCCGCTATCTTGATATTGCCCGCAACGCCTGGGATATGACTGTCGAGGCGCACACGTACGCCATCGGAGCAAACAGCCAGGCTGAACATTTCCGAGCCCCCCACGCCATCGCCCAGTACCTTCTCCCAGACACAGCAGAAGCATGCAACTCGTATAACATGCTCAAGTTGACTCGTGAGCTGTGGGCACTGGACGCGGATAATGCCACATACTTTGATTTTTACGAGAATGTCCTCCTCAACCACCTTCTCGGACAACAGAACCCTAATGACCCGCACGGGCATGTTACCTATTTCACTTCGCTCAATCCCGGCGGCCATCGAGGCGTTGGTCCTGCTTGGGGCGGCGGCACGTGGAGTACCGACTATGATACGTTCTGGTGCTGCCAGGGTACAGCGCTAGAGACCAACACCAAGTTCATGGACTCAATTTACTTTCACAGTGGCTCAGTGCTATACATCAACCAGTTTATCCCTTCTACTCTGAAATGGTCTGACATGGACACCACGGTCACCCAAGCTACCACGTTGCCAGTCAGCGATACCACGACGTTGCAGATCGACGGAAGTGGGGATTTCGAGATGCGTATCCGCATTCCATCATGGACCTCGGATCCAGTTATCTCTATTAACGGACAGCGAGCGACCGGTGTCGATGTCAGCCCTGGTACCTACGCCAAAATTGCACGCACCTGGAAGTCGGGAGATGTGGTCGAGATTCAGTTGCCTATGCAACTGCGGACGGTGCCCACCGATGACGATCCAAGCCTTGTGGCAATCGCGTACGGACCGGTTGTTTTGTGCGGCAACTACGGCAATGCCTCGTTAGACTCGGCGCCTTCGCTCGCTCTGGATTCCGTGACACGCTCTGGCAACTCATCGCTTGCCTTTACCGCGACTGCAGATAGTGAAAGCGTAACCTTGGGGCCCTTCTACGACGCCCAGGGCTTCAATTACAACACGCACTGGAGGACGACTGGCGACTTCCGTGGAACGAAGTAGCTGACTGCATGGCCGTGAGTGAAGGGGCGCGTAGCTGTCGGTCCGGGCCTCTTGAAGAACGGGCGGACTTCGGTTCGGGCGGTCAAGCCAATCTGGCCAATCAAGGGAGAGGAAAAGGCAATGTGAGGCTGCAATGTGCTGCAGCCTATGTATCCAGCAATCTAGCAGAGAGGAGAGCCGTGTATTTTTTGTATAATAAGCGGTATGAAGAACTAGCTATGCAGATTCAGGGGATTTGAATCTGCTATAGGGTAGTGGAGTGCTCGCTTGGAGCGTCTAACGTAATCGGTAAGCGAGCGGCGCATGTAAGCGAGCGGCGCACCTAAACGCGTCTCGCGTCACTTTCTATAGACCTACCTTCTTCAACCACCCACTATGCCACCAAATCGTACTCGAAGCTCTCGAGATTCAATTGAGCAAGAAGGCAGGATCCTACTTGCTATTTCAGCTATTTAAAAGAATGAAATAACTGCTATTCGCGAAGCAGCATATCGTTTCGCTATTCTAGAGTCTACCCTGCGTCGTCGCCTTAATAGTCGTACGAATCGCGCCGAAACCCGCGCAAATAGCTATAAATTAACACAAACTAAGGAGGAATCACTCGTCTAATGGGTTCTCTCTATGGACTAGCGCGGAGTAGCCCCTCGGCCTACTACCGTACGAGAAATAGCCAATCTTTTACTTTAAGGTGGCGAAACGACCCCGGTTTAAATAGTCGGGCAAAATTTGGCACGTATGTAAACACGCGCATCACGTGCAATATACCTTATCTAAGCAGTGCTGTGGCTCAGCGGGAGATAAATTCCACTAGCAGCCCATTCTCGACCCGGTCATGGCGTTAGCCAAGACCAACCCCAAGGAGATCTGCAAGCGGACTAGATGACTTTTAGAGCCGACCATCTAGACGCAGCCCGGCCAACAAGTTCTGTGGAGACTCCACAATTGATCTAGAGGGCTAGACGAGCATGGAGCGAATCACTCTAGCGAGGGACTCTTTAAGAACAGTCTAGCCGCTCGTAGGAGCAATCTCGATCCTAAGAGGCACAGGCCAAGCTTCCCGAAGTACGAACTCGACATTTGCGATTAGTCCTGCATCCAGACGATCCGTTTTCCGTCTGTTCCTGACCCGCCATAGCGTCATGGCGTCGGACAGAACCCATGGAAGCACTGAACAGGACTAGTTTCTTACGGCTATCGTCGACATTAACAGTTTACTAGGGTCGGACCATCGAGTTCCTACAACAAGCTAGGTTTATAATACTATGATAGAGATAACTGCGCTTAAGATTTCCCACATTACTATCTGCGCTGCCCTCGCGAACGAACGGTCGCCTTATACCTCAGTTTAGTTGAATAGTGGACTTGAAGAGATGAGGTGCTTCGGTTGGGAACGTGTTCACTAATCTCTATCCATAATAATTTCTCTCGCTCTTTTAGCCGCACTAAAAGTGCATTCTCCTCTGATGAGTATGGCGCCGTTTTTCTAGAAACCGCCGCAGTAGATCCGAGAGATATAGATCGGTTATTCCCTAATTAACAAGGAGTGCCTTCCGGTGGTGCTACTGGAGCACTTTCTGGCATAAAGGTGAAGAAGTATGCCGGCTTCGGCCTATTAGATTAGACCGTGAGGATGGCGCGCCCAAGGATATTTTGGTTTTCGGGAGTGCAATCAGGCACCGCGGAAGGAGAATCTTCGAAATGGCATGGCCCAGCGGCCCTTCTGCGTTTCTTTTTTCTGGGACTGTTGACTTCGAGAGGGCCTGTCCGGGTAACTGTTGCTGTTATTATCTTGATTTTTGTGAAGTCGCCGCTTGCGAGTAGTGGCCCCTGTTACTAACCTAGTTAATCTTCTTCGCTTCCACGGAGGGGCTGGCACAACTACCGCAATAGATAAATATCGTTTAGAGTTATCCGTAGCCTGCGCCTCTAGGCTAGGGCGCCCTCGGGCGAAGCGCGTAGTCACCTGGGTAGAGCTTGATGATCTACCCTTGCTTATGCTAGCATCTTAACTTCGTTCATGAGAGTCAGCTTCACGATACTAGGCGGTTCCGCCGTAACCGCCGTCCTAGTTATTATCTAAAGATGCGTTTCTAATAGAGTCACCCTAATCGCCCTCTACAACTACATCGTGATAGCTAGGTTCACCAAAGCCGACGTGAGGAGAATTTATATCGGATATTACTAGCTTATCTTGTTTCTCCTAAGAACCGCCGGATATAGCCATGTTTGGGGCTTCGTAAACCAGTCTAGGCGTGACATTATAGGGCACAAAAAACGCACGCGACGGAGCACTATTATCGACATCGACCATACCTGCTAGAAAAAAAGTTAGAAATAGTTGAATCCGATTATATAGCGAAACTTACCTGCTTCGTCTTCTCGCCGATGCTGTGAAACTTGATCAAGTCGTTGATCAATGTCAGGTAATGTCGATGTAGCGAAGTCTTCATATCTTACCTGTTCTGATAGGCAAGAAGGGCGACTTGAAAGATCTAGCGGCGTTTATATGCCCGTTTTCCCGATATTTCGTTCTTACTCTAGTATAGGATGGCTTATTGCTATAATAAAGCCTGTTAGCTGGACTAATATAACCCTAGGAGAGCCGTACAACTTACCACTACTAGGGGGTATGTTTTTAAAACCCCGCAGGTTATCGCAGCCAAGTTCTTCGTTTAAAAGGCAGCCGTTATTTCCCTCTATATATCCTGTGCTATCAAACTGTGGCGTCTCTATTCCGTTACGGAGCTTGCCTAACTCCATATCGAAGACATTGCAAGGCCTAGCTCTACTAGTTACAAGCTGGTCATGCGACTAGAGTGTAAGAGGCTAAGGTCCGTTAGTAGACAGAATTAAGGCAGGTGAATCTAGCGGAGATATGGGTCTAATAGGAAGAGAGCGGTGTATAGGTTCCGTGACGCATAGGATCCAAGTCTGCTTTCTTCTGGTCGAAGAGGATTCGCTCCGGGGTCTTAGGCATAGCGGGCCATGATAGAACTCGATATTGTCCAGATTGACTAGCATATCTCCTAATCACTAGATATGCCACAAGAGAGGGTGAAAACCAAAAGGAGAACAGATTCAGATAATGTGCGAGGTAGTTGTATCGGTTAACGGAGCGACTTATGCTCAGCTTTTTATAGGAGCGTAGTGAGGGAAAAAATCCGATAATGTAACGGTTGTTCGATTCCGCGCCTCGTATCTGGCGAGAGCCTCTAATCACAGCAATAAGACCCATAGACTTTGTTCTGTCATCCTGCATCCACACGCCGGCGTTCGCGCGGAAGACATCACGAGACAGATCAAGTAGCACCGGAATATGGGAGTCGCTGTGTTATCGCTGTGCGCGGCCCATAATATCTGTCTTTGCGAATCATGCATAGTCATGTATCCCAGCCCCTGTCGGAGAAGCGATTAGTGGAGAGAATATGATCGTAGAAGCGCATCTCTCCACCTACCATAGCGTACGGCTTCCTTGAGACACTCGAATCAGCACTAAGTACGCCTCACTATGCTCGAAGAAGGCTGGGAAGGTCCATGAGGCATTTTTCCCATTAGCTGTCAAACGATGCATAACCCGAAGACGAGGTAGGGAAGACATTATCTGACAAGTATGTATGCATGTGAGACTAAGACTAAAACCGACTCCAAAGTAGGGGTCCCAATTAGCCGGGCACCTTCGACACGTAATACAGCCTGGAGCATAGCCTCACGCTAGACCTCCACACTGCCTTCCTGTCAATCTCCATCAAGGAGAGGAAGAATGAGTACGGAAGACCAGGACTCCACCATCATTGCGGGCTGCAAGGGTAAACGCAGAGGCCATACATTTGGACAGCTACAAACCAAAGACCAGAAACGTATAGAGACAAAAGAGACTCATTGAGAGTAGTTCCAAAGGATCCAGTCAACAGGTGCAAGGCGACACCAGTGGGCAGATTTAGGCGGGAGGAGCGTAGTCGCCAACACGAGTGGGGACCGGAATTGCGCGACGAAGGGGACAGAGATTTCAGCTGAACAAGGGGCCACGACAGCAGGCCAGGCGGCCGTGTTTCTCTATCGAGACTTGGATAGGACGAGAGAGAAAGGATGTTGGGAAACAGAGTGTTATTATTCAGCGACGCACACGCGATTTATATAGATGGAGGCGGACGTAGGAAGGCGGTAGTGGGCGGCAGATTCCATTTCGGCATAGTCTGTCACTCCAAACCCGATCGGGGTGCGCTAAACCTAGAACAGACAACGCTATACCAGACAGGGAGCGGGCGGGAGCGACGCTAAACCCGAAGGAGGGGGTTGCCGAAAACGGCGACGGGTCAGCAAATCGCATTTCTACTAATATATTAATGTAAGACCGTAACGCGATTATAACTTTTAATACAAGCAGGCTACTATTTAAGATATAAACCTACTTCTCCAAGTTAGAAAGGTGTTAGGTGTTAGGACCAGTACTTCTGTTAATAGAATGCTGCAATAGTGAAGAATAAGCGGAGTAAGTATATAAATAATGAAATGAATCAGAATAGACAGAGACACCATGCTATGATAAACATCTAAGTGTAACGGTTCACTCCTAGGCGAAGAAATGAGGATACATATTGCGGCTAATAAAAACTGCAAGATAACTATGTAAAACTGTAGCCAATATAACTACAAGAAATGCCATCGGCTAACAATGTCATAGATCCGGATAAATGCTGTCAATGTGAATATAGATGAGCTGATCACTAGTCCAATTCGTTGTTGCCCTATTCTTCTTCGGGAATCACTTCATGAAATAGCCAGCGCCGTTCCTCGGCTTCGTCTTCGCTTTGCTTCGCCCGCATTCTCTGGCTGGCGATATAGACAAACGTAACGAGCGCGGTTCCCACAACGAAGCCGACAATTGCAAAGGCCGCGTTTATGGGAATAGGGTTTCCGTCGAGCGGTCCATGGGTGAGAGCGTCAAGACCGTACTGCGAGAAACTGAACAGTCCCGAAAGACAGATGATGGAACCGTAGACACGGCCAAAAGTAGTGAAACCAAAGACTTTGGTTGTGTAGTCGGACATGGCCGAGTAATAGAGTGGACGCAACGTAACGAATAACACCACCGTGCAGTATCCTGCCCACACGGCTGGAATCGAGTTCACGGCACCCACTGCAGTCGTGAGAAGGACAATCACGCCCAGCACCGCCGGGACGCTGAAGTGATCCAAGAGAAATCCGATGAATGGAGTCGAAATCATGCCGACGACCGGCAATGCCACATCAAAGAAATGGTTGATCTCTATCGCCCGATGCGCATCGTCTAGCATGTATTCGTATTGTGCCCGAATAGTAGCAATAAAGTAGTTCATCCGTAACATCTGCATGACGGTCATGAGGGTGATGAGAATGAACCATGGCGTCGCCATCTGTTGATGCGCCGGCTTCCCGTGTAATGCACCCCACACTCCCGCCGTAGCTTGACGTTCCTCTTCCTGTTCCAATCGACTCTTCCGCTCTGATTCGTCCCCAATGACTTCGTCGACTTCTTGGATCTTGGCCTGGCGTGCCTCCGCGCATCTCTGCCGCCGGAGTCGCAACTCAGAATCATCTGATATGTCTTCGTCAAATTCGTGTACGTCGCACAGTGGATCCTGCACGCTTTTTATTTTGGCTTCCAGCTGCTGCACTGATTTGTAGTCGCTTTTCGGCATGAAGGTGACCAAGGAAACGAAGATCAGCGCGGGTACCACTAGATAGCCCAGGAAGAATTTATCAGGAGTAAATCTCCGCTCAGTTGCCTCCCATACCATGCGGTACAGGAGGTACACTGCCGCTGAGGCATCAAACGCCCCAGTGACTAAGGCGACAATCGTGCCAGCGTGCTTCGGAAAAGTATTGGCGACCTGGAAAGACGGAACAAATATAAATGTTCCGCCGAGGGCAAGGAAGAAGTTGCCAACAGTATACCCAGCGTCGGCCGAGTTAGCAAAGCAGTACGCCATTAGAAGGCAGCCAATGGCCAAGAACGTGCAGCCGGCGAAGCCGCAGACATGCGAGCCATATCGATCGAGAATAGTTCCTACCGGCAGGGCGGACATATTGGTAGTGATGGAGGCGACAGTGAAGAAAAAATTGAGCCTATACGGGTCAGACGGTCGTGACTTCGGTAGTTTTATGGGGTTCATACATTATATCCTGTTTCTGACACAGATCAGCCCCCTCTTGTAACTCCTCATCTGCGCAGAGACTGCTATAGACGCCTTCTGCGACCATTACCGGCTTAAACGCTGCGAAGCCAAACACAATGCCAGACGCGAAAGCACAGGCTAGAACTGTCACCAGTACCTGCGCTGCTCGGGTCAGTCTGAATAATCGTAGAAACCAAAGAATCATGGGCGTACCTCCTCTTGTGACTGTAGGTACTTTATATTGAGCGACTCCAGACTTGTCCTCGTCGGGCGGCAGCGGAGGATGAATGAAGACATCATAGCTTAGCTTCCTCCGAATCGGCTCAAACCCCTCAAGGTCGGCAGGCTCCGGTTCACAGTCGACGCCGTCAATGACGGAAACATGCTGCACCAGGGACATTGCGCGGCAGGCTCGCGATCTCCGTTATCGATGCTGGAACGCAGTTGCACCAGTAAGAACTGTCACTGGCTGCCTCTTCAACATCTACCAGGTAATCTCATCTCCGCACACGTCCAGCAGCACTAGGCCCAAGTCCCAGGCAGGAGAATAATTTATTTTAAGTAGATGACATGGAAACGGATGGAAAGGCAGCGAAACAAGGAATTGGTATCACGTGGTTTCTGGCAATGACGTAGATATCAGGGGGTGGTGATGATGAAGCTTAATTCTCCCTGTGGGAGGAGGCGAGCTATCTATCTATCAGGGGGGTTTGACTATCATAAATGGCTGTGGCTACAGGTCAGCTGGGGTCGACATCTTGTTGCGTGGTACTACGCGGTGTAGTACAGCAAGTTGGTTGTATTGTGCGTTGTGTGTGTCTAGCAAAATCAGGGGGAAGGCCCCCTAAGGTGACAAAGTGCTCTCCGCCGGGAAATGGGGAAACGGCCTCCCGTTAGGCATACAGGCCACCCATACTACTCAACAGGTCCTGACAAATTAAGATGCTTTGCACTCGTTCTGCCACCGCCTTTATCTGACTTCACCCTATTCTTTCTTTAAGTTTGATCTCTTCGTACATAGGTGCCATGCATTGGAGACTTCCCAGCATCGTATCCTCACAGGCGGTGGCAGAACGAGTAGCAGAACGAGTAGGGAAGAGAGAGGATCCATTCCTTCACACTTTATTAGAGAAAAGGTCTATAATAGAGTGATTAACATCGATCACTACTCTACCGCAGAACAAGCCGCCGATAGCCTAATAAAAATACTTAGAATTGAGGCTTTTGAAAGGTTCATTAGCTTATTAAGAATCTGCTAGCTTGAAGCAGACAAGAAGGATAGAAAAGAGGTTACTATCGATGTAGACACATTTATTAACTTAGAGGAGGCATGATTATTAAGAAGAACAAGTGATTTCTAGTTCCAGGCGTCTAATTAGCCAGTTTCACTTTGCCTTATGGAATCAAAATTGCATATACTTAGAATGATTAGTTAAGAGGCATACTATGTGGATAGCAGCTCGGTCGAGGGGGGTGTTAGGACCCAGCTCGGTCATGTGACTCACCTTCCGAATACATCAACCAACACATCCAACGATTTTCGCCTCGTCGTCTTCTTCCCTCCTCTCCTGGTCTGGACCGGCATCGTCCCTGGCCTCGAATGGGTGAAACGATGAATTCATCAATTCAGGATCGACCACCAGTCGGTCGACCCGAGCGGTTGGGCAATCAGCGTGTCTGCAGCTGCTGATCTGAGCCGAGTACTGGTTCCAGTGGAGTTGGCTGCGTCCAGCGTCTGCCGTCATTTGTTGCTGGCGGTTTCGTTCCTTGTCTGTTCCTTGTTCCTGACTGTCAGATCCTCTTTCTTATCTGGAAATTGGCGGTCGCTTTCCTGTGTTGCGCAACACAAAAGCTATGCCACGTCCAAATGGACCCCAGCTTGGTCTCCATTCCCTCTCTCCATCATTTGACCACCTGTCAACTTGATCGTTTGTAATCTTGACTTCTACAGTCGCTACTGCTGTAAAGGATGTTGTTTCGTGCACCTAGCCGATCATGGAGACCTTGAAACCGCACCACGACAATGACCACCAAGCCGATCGCCGCATGCGAGAGCTCTACCGCTACTTCCGCCCGACAAGGTCCGCGGATTTGAATTCGGTCTGCAGCCCTACTGAGGATACGTTGTTTGCCGCCGGTACGTCTGCTGCGGAAGCTGCGGGACCCGCAGCAACAACGGCGGCGCTGGCCCCGGAGGCTTTGGTGCTGAGCAACCCGAACAAGACTCTGAATTCTTTTGCGCAGCTGGCTGCTTTGCATCTCAATGTGGATCGCGTGTTGATCAGGTGCGTTCTTAGCTGTTCGGCCTTGGGTCTTATTGACGTCTGTTAATACTTAGTGCTTAGTGTTTCGGATCGCGAGTCGCAGTTTATCCTTGCGGAAGCTACGCAAACCTCGAACATCAACAGATCCACAAAGCGCGAGTGCAGTGAGGATAGTGTCTGGTCAGCTTGTTCGGTGGTTGACACTGCCTGGAGTGTGTGTGAGGTAGTACTTCCATTTCCCCCGACTGCTTGTACAGACGCTAAGACGCGGCGGTAATAGGCTACCATCGGACTTCCGCCGTCAGACGGAGACACTTGTCAGTGTAGCTTTCTGGCCGTCGATGATCTGAGCAAGGATGAACGCTTCAAACGCCTTCCCTTCGTCCAAGGGAAACCACATTTCCGTTTCTACGCTGGGACACCTTTGACCACGGACAAAGGCATCAACATAGGCTGTCTCTTCGTTCTGGATAAACAACCTCGTGCTGGGTTATCGGATGACCAGAGGGAGACAATGGGGTCCGTCGCAACGCTCGTCATAGACCATCTGAGAGTTAGCCGCCAGGCCGACGAAGGACGACGTGCGACGCGGCTATCCCACAGCCTCAGCTACTTTGTCGAAGGGAGCTGTAGTTTCACCGACAGACTCAGGGCGCCTCGACCGACTTCGCTGCCTCTCTCCGGAACGCCGCCGTCTGGGAACCCGAGGTCCAGCATGTCCATCGGTTCGTGCAACAGTAGCGCCGAAGTCGCTTCCCGGAGGTCCGTCTGCAGCGATGGATATTCCATTGGCTCCTTCCCAGAGTATAGGTTCGAGCAATCGAGTTCGCCCGTGCCCGTTACGCCGCTTCCAGACTGGTGGCCGGAAAGGAGAGGGCCGCCGCTGGACGAATCAAAAGGGAATGCTTGGTCTTTTCGACGGGCGGCGAACCTTCTCCGGGAAAGCCTCGAGTTGGGCAGCAACGGCGGCGTGGTTTTCCTAGAAGCCGGCAACAGCCCGTTGTTTGATTTTGGGGGCGATAACTCGACTGAACCTGGCAATCCGGCACCCGTTCTGGCAATTTCTACCAGCGAGGAACCGTTCGCGCCGCGGCCGGGGTCTCGGGCCTTGTTTCCTGCGGCGAATCTCGGTGTGGGCTTTTTGCACCAGCTCCTGCGACGGTATTCGAAGGGAAAACTATGGTCATTTCACCGGGATGGCATGATGTCAAGCTCTGACGAGGATTCTAAGCCACGCGGTAATCGCGCTCGCAGGACGAGATCGGTTGACGTGGCCAGGGCCAGCAGCAAGAGTTGGAAGACTGCGGAAAATGCAATGCTGAATCGGTACTTTCCATCGGCCAGCCAGGTTCTGTTTGTGCCACTTTGGAATGCGGCGAATTCGCAATGGTTTGCAGGGTGTTTTTGCTGGAACACCGCCGAGACGCATGTCCTGAGTTCTGCTGTTGAGCTCAGCTCGGTTCTGGGTTTTGGGACCTCGATCATGGCGGAATGTAGCCGTGTTGAGTCACTGATTGCTGATCGGCAGAAGGGAGACTTCATCGGAAGCATTTCGTAAGTAGATGGACATGATACATGGTCTTTGCTAATGCCCGATAGACATGAACTGCGCAGCCCGCTTCATGGGATTCTGGCCGCCGCGGAATTCATGAGCGGCACGAGTCTCAATGAGTTCCAGGAGTCGCTGCTTGAGACGGTCAACGCATGTGGTCGGACGTTGCTGGATACGATGAACCAAGTTCTGGACTTTAGCAAGATTGTCTCTTTGGAGAGAAAGCGGCGGCACAGCAGGCGTGTCAGAGAGTCGCTGCAGGATTCCACGCATGCGGACCGGTTGCCGCATCTGGATTCGACTGCGTCGTTCGACCTGGCTGTGCTAGCCGAGGAGGTGGTAGAAGGCGTGTGTGTAGGCCGTGCATACGGGCAACGATCAACCAAGTCGCCGGGTATGGCTCCGTCCGAAGCCACTCAATCGAGTCCACGCAGGGACGATCCAACTGAAGTGGAAGTGGACATTGATATTGCGCGGAATGACTGGGTCTATCGAGCGCAGCCAGGGGCGTTGCGGCGCATTATCATGAATGTCTTTGGGAACGCGATGAAGTACACCGACACAGGCCGGGTATCGATACACCTCTCGAAGGCCGAAAGGGTTGACAGCCGCGGTGAGGATTTGGTCACCCTCCTTGTGTCTGATTCAGGGAAAGGAATGTCCGAGGAATTCCTAAGCGAGCGCCTGTACACCCCTTTTGCGCAGGTAAGCAGTCCTCCGTCTTCTCTGTTACTTTTCTTATAAATCGTAGGAAGACAATTTGGCTTCTGGTACCGGCCTGGGCTTGTCGATTGTTCGGAGCTTGGTGAGAGCATTGAGTGGAAGCATCAGCGTGCACAGCCGTCCGGGAGAGGGGACGGTCGTCAAGATATCGCTGTCTCTTGCGCGTGCAAACGAAGACCAGCGGGAGAAGACCGAGCTGGCGGATACACCCAGCCATAAGAACGCGCGGGTAGCTATATTAGGAGTCGGGCCCGAACGCACTCCGCGGTGGGATGTCATCTCGCGTTACTTGACGGAATGGTACGGCCTGGAGCTGGTTTCATGGCCGTCGGCGCATCGGGTCGATATCCTACTTGCAGATGGGCACGAACTGGCTGCGTCGAAGTCCGGGTTAACAGCAGTACCGGCTCTACTCGTCCTGAGCAGCCAGCCCGTTCAGCATGAAGCATTGCAATCCAAATGGTCGTCGCTGGCGTCATTCGTCGATGTCATCTGTCAGCCGTGCGGGCCACACAAGCTGGGCAAGAGCATTTCGCGGGCCTTGAACAGCGGACACCGGATCCCGAAACTATACACGACGAACCTCCCCGAACGTTCTCGGAGCAACACGCTGGGCAGCCTGGACGACACCCCAGTCCCGGCCCCCAAGGAGGAAGAAGGCGGCGGCACAGATGCCGAGGCATCGCCCAAACCGCGCGTCCTGGTCGTCGACGACAACGCCATCAACCTCAACCTGATGCTGACCTTCCTCCAAAAACGCAACCTGCCAACCCTCCACTCCGCGGACAACGGCTCGGCGGCGGTCCAAGCCGTCGAACAGGCCGCGCAGGCGTACGACTTCATCTTCATGGATATCTCGATGCCGGTGATGGACGGATTTGAGGCGACACGGGCGATCCGCGCGCTGGAGAGGGAGAGGGAGAGACAGCCGGCAGCAGCCGTAGGGGGTGGAGGAGGACGAGGAGGAGGAGCTACGATCGTGGCGCTGACGGGGCTGAGCAGTCCGCGCGACGAATCCGAGGCGCTGGCGTCTGGGATTGATTTGTTTCTGACGAAGCCGGTTTCGTTCAAGGAGGTAGGGCGGATTTTGGGGGGGTAGTAGAAGCGTTGATGATTATGTACCATAGACCGGATCCAGGTCTGTACAGTATACATACCCATTAACTAGAGTATTACGCTATGTATGCAAAACAACCCTAACCCTATATACAAAATCCCAAGTATTATCCTAATACTGCTCCACAAGCCACGTCCTCCTCTCTTCCTCGCCCATCGCATTCAACTTGTTCCGCTCCATGCGCTTCACGCTCAGATAGTTGCGCACAAAGTCGCGGCCCAGCATGCTCTGCAGCGCCTCGTCAGCCTGCAGCGCGGCCATACTCTCAGAGAGCGATTTTGGGAGCGGCGTGGTGATGCCGAGAGCTTTTCTTTCGGGGGGTGATATATTAGATGTGTCCACTTTCATCATTAGCACAGGAGGAGACTCGCATAATGCACATAGAGGATGGAACATACCCCTACAATCCCCAAAGGTCAACTCTTCCCTCGCCTGCACGCCCAAAAACCCCGCCGCGAGCGACGCGGCCATGGCGAGATACATATTCGCCAACCCATCGATTGACTTAATCTCCCAATGCGCCTGGGAGATCTTGCGCACGGGCGTTTCGCGGTTCTGCGTTCCCCACGCAACCCACTCGCTGCCGGCCCAGAGGCCCGATTTGACGCGCTCGTAGCTTGCGTCTTGGGCGAGGGTGAAGGCTGTCAGGGCGGGGTAGTGGTGCAGGATGCCGGCGAGGAAAGAGCGTTCGAGTTCCCTGGCGGAGTCTGGCGGGGAGAGGGAGATGTGGGCGTGCGCTGCGGAGCCGGCGGAGGATGGGAGAGGGCGAGGGTGTAGGGATGCGCGGAGGCCGTGGGACGCGGCGAGGGAGGAGATCACGGCGCGGGCTGTGAGGAGGGTGTCGACGGCTTGTAGAGGGGGCGCTGGGGGTAGGACGAATTCGAATTGGGAGGGGGAGGATTCCGGGTGGAATTGTTCGAGGGGGATGTTGATGGATGCGAGGGCGTGCACGATTTCCTCGACCAGGGGGAGGAGGGTCTGGGATTCGGGGGTCAGGCGGGACCAGGAGTGGTTGTTGACGGCGGGGATGTAGGAAACAGAGCCGGAGGGGTGGTGGACAGGTTTGAGGAAGACGGTTTCGATTTCGAAGCCGAATGTCAGCGACACGCCGTGCTCGGCCTGGAACCTGGTGACCAGGTTCTGCAGGGTGGTCCGCGGACAGCCCTCGAGGGGCGCGTCGTTCTCGGAGCGCCAGAAGGTCATGACCGAGGCGCTGGTCTTGGATGGAGAGCCGACGTTGCGGCACAAGCTGGACAGATCAGGTTCCATGTAGAACTGGCCGGTGGTCGAGCCCTCGGGGGCAGTGGAGTCGTCCTGGACCATCCAGAAGACGGCCAAGCTGATCCCGATACGGCGCTGTTTGCGCACGATCTTTGCGAACTCGTGCATCGGGAACATGCGCGTGCGAACCGTCGCGGTGTAGTCGACCCATTGCATCCAGACGAACTGGACGTCGGGGTTGCGGCGGATGAAGTCCTGCAGGGCGGCGGAGGGGGTGGTTGATGGCTTTTGGATGGCGCTGGAGGGCGAATAGCGCGGTGTTTGGTTCAGCGCATACAGCCTGTTGGAGTTGTGGAAGAGGATGTCCGCTGCTGCGTCCATGGCCTGGCTGACGGTGTAGTCACCGTGGACGACGTAGTCTACAAGGACCTGCATGTGTTAGAACGGCATGATCGAACGAAAGGGCAACAAACCGTTTCCAGAGCCTGTCTGAACTGCCGGTTCGACAGCCAAAAAGTATCCGGATGGAAATGGCCATCCGTGCTCCATAAAAGGCGGTTCGTCGGCACGATCTCCAGGCTCTGCCGGATAATCGACTCCTCAGCATCGCGGCTGACCATGGGAAAGACCTCCCCCAGATCCAGGTAGACATTGGCGTACACACAGGCCAGATAGCCCGCCTCGCGCGTGTACGGGTACGACGAATGGAGCAGCACAAAGTCGACGTCCGGGAAGCGGGCTATGACGGGCTGCAGGTAGGCCGGGTTGGACAGAATCAGGCTGATATCCGAGTCCCCCAGCCCGGTGTGCAGCTGCAGCGGCTTGGAGACAGCGGTCGAGTTCTTTGCAGCGCCCAAAACCTCGAGCGTGCGCAAGACGAGCCAGTCGTTGAACGGCTTATCCTCGACGCGACACACGCTTCCCGTCTGGCGGGCAGTGCGGGCAAAAGACTCGAACACAGCGTCGTGCCTGGGCTCCTCGACGTTCAGCCCAGTCCGGTAACAGACGACCGACTTGTAGCCGACAACGTTGGGGTCTGCGATCGACGAGGCGATCATCTTCTTGAAGCTCTCCTGGAACAGGTCAAAGCGGGCCATGTAGTCGGCCAGCGGAGCATGGTCGTCCGGCAGATCGCCGGAGTCGCGCATCGCGACGAGGATCTTGGACGCCAGGGTCTCGATTCTGACGATGCGCTTGGTCTCGGAGACGGTGAACCGGTCGTGCCAGTCGAACGGCTCGATGTCGTCGTCCGTCAGGAGATCGTCCAGAAGGAGGGCGTGGGTTCCTTCCAGACAGCGACGGACCAGGCCCTCGTAGTCGCGATGCACCCACTGCTCGCGGGCGGCTTTGATGGAAGCCCAGTCGGGCGCGCAGTGGTAGAGGTCGGCCAGCTGGGAGGCTGCCCGCAGCGACGGCAGGGCGTGGACTGCGTTCTGCAGCGCAGGGCCCTGGGCCTCGGAGGTGACTGACTCCAGGGGATATTTGGCATAGTTGCAGGCATGCTGGGAAGAGAGGACATTGTGGGCGTGGTTGTCGATCAGCGGATGGGCGCGCACCAGATGGCGCAGAGAGTCGAGGGAAGAGGAGGCCATAGTAGATGTAGAGTAAGAGAGAGGCTGGTTCCAGAGAACCAGTGGGCTGAAGGTCAAGACATGCTGCGAGCAGGAGCAGGGGCCAAATTATTTATTAAGTATTTCAGGCTGCGACAGGAGAACGGCGATGTTACTGCGAAGGGCAAGTGGACGAAGCAGCTGACAAGCATTAAGACAGAAAAGATAGGAAACAAGTGCAGAATGGTGGAGCCGAATTAAGGTCGTGGAGAAGAATGTTTATTTTAGTTTCGTTTTAGTTCGTCAGCTATACGCGATATGGCAGTTTCCACGAGATATGCTGATATGATAAACCTGTATATACTCTATGCCTGCACACTCATCGTCCCCGTCTTCGCCACCAAATACTCCTCCACTGCCACCTCCCTGCCGCTCTCCTTGCCGTATCCCGACTCCTTGATGCCGCCAAACGGCGACTCCGCCGCCGACGAGTTGCCCGTGTTCATCCCGACCATGCCCGCCTCCAGGTTCTCCAGCATCCGCCACATGCGGTCGACGTTCTTCGTGAACGCGTAGCTGGCCAGGCCCATGCTGGTGTCGTTGGCCAGCCGGACCGCCTCGTCCTCCGTATCGAACCGGTACAGCGCGGCGATCGGCGCAAACGTCTCCTCGCGCGACACCAGCATGTCCGCCGTCATCCCGGTGAGGATGGTCGGCTCAAAGAAGTAGCCACTGCTGTCGGAGACCTTGCTACCGCCCAGAATCACCTCCGCCCCGAGCCGGCGCGCATCCTCGACCTGCCCGGCCGCCTTGTCCAGACTCCGCGGCGTCGTCAGCGGCCCCATGGTGATTCCCTCGGCCGCTCCGTGGCCAACAACCAGCCCGGCCGTCCTTTCCTTGAGGAGCTGCGCGAACCGGTCGTAGACTCCCGCCTGCACGTAGATCCGGTTGGCCGTGATGCACGCCTGGCCCGCGTGGCGCCATTTCAGCGCCATCAGCTGCTCCAGCGCCTGGTCGAGGTCGGCGTCGTCGAACACGAGGAACGGGCAGTTTCCGCCGAGCTCTAGCGTCAGCTTTTTCAGGCCGACGGCGCAGTGCGCGGCAATCAGCTTCCCGACGCGCGTGGACCCCGTGAACGTGACCTTTTTGACCAGGGGGTGCTTGCAGAGCGCCTCGCTCAACGAGGGCGTATTCTCCAGGTCCGTCGTGAGCACGTTGAAAGCACCAGGCGGGAACCCCGCTCTCTGTGCCAGACCCGCCAACACCAGCGTCGACAGCGGCGTCTCGGGACTGGGCTTGACGACCATCGTACAGCCCGCCGCGAGCGCCGCGCCGGCTTTGCGGAGGACCATGGCGATGGGGAAGTTCCAGGGGACGAGGGCGGCGGCGACGCCGAGGGGCTGTTTGATGGTGAAGACGCGGCGACCGGGCGCGGCGGGCACGCTGATGCTGCCGTGGATGCGCTCCGCCTCGCCGGCAAACCACCAGGTGAAGCTGGAGGCGTAGTCGATCTCGCCGTGGGCCTCGGCGAGCGGCTTTCCGGCTTCGTGGGTGATGATTCGGGCCAGGTCGTGCCGCGCGTCGCGGATGAGGGAGTCCCATTTCAGGAGCCACTGCGCACGTTGTCGGGGTGTTGTTTTGCGGTAGGCTTCGAATGCGCTGTGGGCGGATTCCACGGCGGCTGGGACGTCGTCGGCGGTGTTGGTTGGGCAGCTCGCCCATGGGGTGTTGGTGCCGGGGTCTGTCCTTTCCTGTTACTATGGTGGCAGGCAGTAGTATGATAGCAGACTTACCCAGCACTTCGAAGCGGGCGCCATTCTTTGCGTGGACCCAGGCATTGCCGACAAAGGAGTCGAAGTGCAGGAGATCGGGGTTGTCCAGCTGGCTGTTAGTTAGTATTGAATATACTCGCTGGACAGACTGGGGACGCTCACGGTAAAGGGCAGCTGGTACTGAGCCATGGTAGTAGTCAGTGAAGGAGGGAAAATAGTAGTAGTAGTAGTGAAGAGAAGTCTCCAACCCCGCCTGATGCCAGCAAAGGGCCGATCCTCTTACTAGTAAGTAGCAGTATAGGGCTAGCAGAAGCCGAGGTATACTCCAAATAAATACTTTACTTTGGGCTCGCAGCTGATCTGCTTAATGTATATAGGTATGTTTATCTACTTAACATGCACCAATGTTGTCTATAAATGCTAGAAAAGACTTGGTAGGTATCTATCTCCTTCCTCGTGCCTCCTCCATCACAGATGGGATGGCCCCTTCCCATCAACAGCCGCATAAATAGCCTTGACATACGCCTCGGTGTTCGCATTCCCCAACGTCCCAGCGCCCATCTTGTTCATCGCATAGCCGACAGTCATCCGCCGGTCCAGGTCCATCACGATGATCGATCCTCCCCAGCCGCCCCAGAAACAGACACGGCCCTGCGGGATCCACGGCACCGTCTGCGGGACTGGCAGGCCAACTCCCAAGCCAAAACGCATGAACCCGGGGATGACGAGGTCCTGGCCGCGGACCTGCTCCTGGAGCATCTTGTCGACGGTCTGCGGCGACAGGTAGCGCTTTCCATCGACCGTTCCTGCCAGCGAGGCCACGGAGCCAATGCGGCACAGAGCCCGGGCATTCCCAAACCCATTTGCGGCGCCGATCTCCGCGGCCCTGAACCCGGGCGTCATGGAGTGTTTGGCTTTGATTAGGGGGGCGACGAACGCCCTGGCCATGACGCTCTCCGAGTCGACGTCGCCCAGCGGGATCGCAGGCGGCGAGGTGATCTCCGCCGTGCGCGGCCAGTTTTCCTCTTCAACACCGAGCCGGAAGTCCGCGTCCAGGGGAGTCGCGATTTCGTCGGCTATAAACTGCCTGAGCGACTTCCCGGTCGTGCGACGGACCAGCTCGCCGACTAGATGGCCCTGATTGAGAATATGGTATCCGGAGTGCTGGCCGGGGGTCCACCAGGGCTTCTGCTGCGCAAGCCTCTCCGTCGCGGTCTTGGTGTCGTACAGGTCCTGAACTGAAAACGGCGGCTCCCACGCAGGGAGCCCGGACGCATGGCTGAGGACGTGGCCGACAGTGACGCCCTCTTTGCCGTTTGCCGCGAACTCGGGCCAGTATGCAGACACCGGCTTGTCGGCGTCCAGCACGCCGCGGTCAATGAGGATCATCGCCGCCAGCGCGCTGACCACCTTGGAGCACGACCAAACCACCGTCAGCGTGTCTTCGCTCCAGGGCCGTGTCTTTGCCGCGTCAGCATGTCCGGCCCACAGGTCGAGCACATTCTTGCCGTCGATGTTGACGCACAGTGACGCGCCCAGCTCGTCGCCCTGCGCCACGCGCTGTTGGAGTATGTCGCGGACACGGCTGAATGCGGGATCGCAGTATCCGCGTGTCTCGGCCATCCTGTAACTGATTGATTTCCAATGGTAGGCCTGGACTTTTCTTAATCTGGGAAAGACGCAGCTCGGTGTCCGCTGCATCTGGATCGAAACCATTTGAGCATCGTGAATGATTTATAAGGGAGTGGAGCGGGTTTCATCCTCGGGGCCGAGGTAACTGAGAGCGGGGAGATACTGGACTATACTGGACTATATTGCTAAAGGCGTGCCCACTAGAAAAGACCTTCTAATAATCAACGAGTCGTTAACAGTCCACGCATGATAAAACCAATCAATAAATCAATCAATCCATAATAATAATGACCAGTTAGCCTGAGACGGCCTGATCGGACATTCCCCGATAACCCCGCATGATCTATGAACACATATAACTACAACTACAACTACAACTACAACTACAACTACTATAGACTCGACCACAACATACATCCTCAAAATGCCCCGATCCCACCGCAACCACCGCATCGCCACCATCCCCGGCGACGGCATCGGCCCCGAAGTCATTAGCGCCGGCACCACCGTCCTGCACGCCCTCTCCCGCGCCCTGGGCACCTTCACTCTGGACTTCACCCACCTAGACTGGAGCTCGGACACCTACAAGCGCACGGGGCGGTACATCCCGGAAAACGGGCTGGCGGAGCTCAAGAAGCACGATGCGATTCTGTTCGGGGCTGTCGGGGCTCCTGGTACACCCACCCACCCTACAAGATAGAATGGCAGTAAGCTAGTAGTAGTATTAAGCATGGAGCTGATTGATGGATGCAGATGTTCCCGACCACATCTCCCTCTGGTCCCTGCGCCTCTCAATCTGCCAACCGCTGCAACAATACGCCAACATCCGCCCTACGCGCCTCCTCCGCGGCCTCGTCTCCCCTCTCCGCGACTGCAGACAAGACCAGCTGGACTGGGTGATTGTGCGGGAAAACAGCGAGGGCGAGTACGCGGGGCAGGGCGGGCGCACGCACGCGGGGCAGCCGTGGGAGGTGGCCACGGAGACGGCGGTGTTTACGCGGCACGCCGTGGAGCGGATTATGCGGGCTGCGTTTGCGACTGCGCGGGCGCGGCCGAGACGGTTGCTCACGGTTGTGTCGAAGAGTAATGCGCAGCGCAATGGGATGGTGTTGTGGGATGAGGTTGCGATGGAGGTGGCCAGGGAGTTTGGGGATGTGGCTGTCGAGAAGGTATTGGTGGATGCGATGGCGGCGAGGATGGTGCTGAGGCCGGAGAGTGTGGATACCGTTGTTGCTAGTAATTTGGTTTGTCTTCTGCCCCCTTTTGCTGGACTGGGTTGGTGATATGGCTGATACGGTGGTAGCACGCTGATATCCTCTCCGACCTCGCCGCAGCCCTAGCCGGCAGCATTGGGATTGCCCCGACGTCCAATCTTGATCCCTCCAGACAGAACCCCAGCATGTTCGAGCCGATCCACGGCTCCGCGTTTGATATCACCGGCAAAGGCGTCGCGAACCCCGTCGCGACGTTCTGGACTGCCGCCGAGATGCTGGACTGGCTTGGGGAGGGCGACGCGGCACGCAGCCTGATGGAGGCCGTGGAGCGAGTCTGCGAGAGAGGAGTCTTGACGGGTGATCTGGGAGGGAAGGCGACTACCAAGGAGGTGACGGATGTGGTGGTGGGAGAGATCCAGAGCCTGGTAGAGTCTGCCAGGTAGAGGATCTATAGTCTATAATTGCATGTATAATGAATCAAGACCATTATCGCCCCTCACCCTCAGCTAAACCTCTCTCATAATCGGCGTAAACCCCTGCCGATAGTCGCAAGAGGCGCCTCCATCCCGATCCGCGTCCACAGAAGCTTCTCCCCGTTGACGCCAGGAACTCCATGCTGCTCGACTCGCCCTTTCGCTCAAAACGTCTAAGTACGTGTGGTCGCCGTTGTTGATCAGGTTGTCGCTGAGATGCACGTGGAACACGTTCTGCTTGAAGAACGACAGATACGAGGAGTGGACGGTGCTTGCCAAAGGTTGGCCAGGAGAAAGCGAGGAACACTTCAGCGGCCGCGGAAAAGAGCCCGGATGGCGTCTTTGTTTATGCCCGATCTATATCCTGTAAAGCTTCGAATCTCAAATCCAAGCTGCATGTTTATTCTACACCTACTTACAATGCACCCACCCCCCGCTGCATCGCTTCAACGTGGCTCCAGTCATAGCTATCCTCCCCGAGACTCCACGCCATAACACCCCCCAGCTTTTTGGGGTCCACGATATCCTCGAACTTGCGCCCGATGAGCTCCGGCGTTTCCCACGTCCAGAACAGATGCGCCGCCGGGTCCCAGTAGTACTGCCCACCCGCCTTCTGGTCGGTCTTCCCGTTCTGTTGCGCGCGGCGCCACGAGCCCATGACCGAGACGCCTTTGCATGCGCCGTATTCTGAGCGGCAGCCTGATTGGCAGAAGTCGTCGCCGTTGCCGCTGTGTTGGTTAGCAAGCGTGTTTATGGCATATTATCGCGAATGGGCGCGGTATAGTGGTCGGTTGTATGTCAGATCTTACCAATTCCCATACTGACTGCAACACTGTCCCCCCGGGCACCTCCCCTTCCCGAGCCCGCACGTCCCATCCGTCGATACTTTGATGTTCTCTGGCGGCGGGCCCATATTGCCCTTCTCAAAGGTGACGACGCCGGACTTGCCGTTGCCTGTTCCGTCGGGGTTCTCGAGCGGGACGACGTCGCAGCCCAGGGGGTCCGTATCGCAGTCCGCGTCGGGGTCCGTTGTAAACCATTTGGCGTAGTATGCAATGCCGAGATTCATCTTGTCTGCAGCCAGGCCGATCTCGGCATAATTATTGATCGTCTCGAGCGACCTTTCGACGCTGCTGTGGTGCATCGTCACGTTGCTGCGCCGGTTCATGAGATCGTAGCTCATCACGTTGACAAAGTCGACCGACGGCCAGATTTTCGGCCCTTGCTCTTTGGTATACGCGATCATGTCGACCTCCCTGCCCGGCACGGCGATGGTGAGGGCCTTGTCTTTGGGGAGGGCGTTGCGGATCGCCTCCAGGAAGAGCGGGTAAGCTTCGATCTCCCATTTTTTCTCTGAATTCGGGATCTTTTTGTAGTCCTGTCCGTTTCCGCCGGGGTATTCCCAGTCGATATCTGAGTCCCGGTTAGTAGCTTCTTTTCTAACTACAGGTGAAACGAAAACACACCAACGCCGTCGAAACCAGTCGACTCCAACATCGCAGCCACGTTCTGCGCATACCGAGCCCGCGACTTTTCATCTCTGGCTCCCTCCGAGAACCCGGCCGTATCGCCCCATCCGCCGACGGCGATCAGGACCTTTGTATCCTTCGCGAAACGCTCGCGCATGGTCGAGATTGGCTCGAAGGGGGTGAAGTGTTTTGGGGAGTCGCCGTTGAACAGCGTCGACGGGGCAAATGCCATGATGGCGTGGGTGATGCCCTGGGTTTGGTTTCTGCCAGGGAGGATCTTGGTGTGATACCTGGTTGTTTTTAGATGGTGGCTGTAAACATGCACTTGAGATGCACTTACTCGTCGGCATACATGACGAATTTCATAGCTGTCGCGCATTGGACTGCCATCAGGCAGATAGGGAGGATTTTGGACAGCATCTTGGATGTCGACGATATCAGTCAAGGCGACGCAAAGCAGGCAGGTGTATAAAGAAAACTCCAATGGAGGATATAATGCCTTGACAACCAAAGAAAATGTCTCTTTCACCAAGCCGAACAATGACACAGTTCTGGGGATGTTTGCCTTCAAGTACGCAGGAAGCCCCTAGCAAACTGCAGCGATCCATTCCAGCCTGCATCGTTTGGTGATGTGTCCGCGTAAGCTACCTGTTAAGACCAGTCTGCTATGGATCGGCAGATCTATAATGTTATTCTCCAAAAAGGGCTTATTGAAAGCTTAGTATTGGTGTCCAGAGGGACGTTAGAACGACTGCCAGAGAGAATAGGTCAGCTATACGCGACCACAAGGAGACATACTGGATTTCTTTGAAAAGAAAGAAGCGCCTTGTGTTTTGGCTCCATTGTTTTTTTGCTTTTATTGCCATGAGCTTATCTTGTGTCCCAAACACCGCAGCATTCCATTGCCACATTCCACGGAAAAAGACAGAATTTGGGAACGCAGGGCGGATGTTCAAACATGCCCAGTCGCGTTTCGACAATTCTGTGCCTACGGAGTAGATCAGCTGGATCTATACGTGGGCCGGCAGTTGTAGGTCACGATAGTAGGTGATGTCCAAAAATGTACAGGAAGATTAGAAGTATCGTATTTCATTAATAAAGCTATACAGTCAACCCGTCAAATCCCAGTGTTGCCGTATAATCGGACGCGCCGGATCCCAAGGCCCAATGACAACGTTCTTATACTTCTGGAGACTGATCAGCCACCAGCTACACCCCCCCATAGCCAACGCCGTCAAGAGGCTCCCCAGGAACGACCCGACTATAGCAGCGGCCCACCCCCCGCGCATTGTGAACCCGACTGCGCCTCCAGCAACGATCACCAGCGCAAGGGTGAGGAGAACATGGCCGGTCCACGAGATGTGTCGCAGCTGCCGACGGAAGATCGGGAACAGGCCGAAGATTTCCATGGAGAAGAGCATCAGGCTGAACACGTGGGTCGTTGACGGCAGGCGGGACGCGAGCACGGTCGATGCCATCACGGCGGCATTAGTAGATAATGAAGCGGGGAACTTGGTGGCGCCGGCGCCCTCTCCGCTCCCATAGTCGAAGGAAAATATATTCATGATTAATAGCCAGCAGCTCATGGCCCAGATAGAGTCGCTGGCGGTGGACTTGGTGAGGGACTTGAGGATCGGGCTGAGCCCGAGCAATGCAAAGTAGATTAGCAGGGCCGATTTGACAGTAGAAAGACGCTGGCGGTTGCGAGAAGATAAAAGTAGGGATTTGGTGGTTTCGTGCGGGTGAGGACCGGTGCTGGCGCCGCCGCCCTTTGGAGAGGTATCAGGAGAAACAGGATCTAATATGCCGTGGGAGTCTCCTGGGCTGTGTTGCCGAACGTCACTCGAGCCATTAGCCGACATGGACAATCCCAGTCCGTGAACCTGGCCGCTTTTCTGCAGACTTGATCGCGGCCCAGCGCCAGACGGATTGACCGAGCTGGTCATGGAGCTGGAACTGGAGCCATCGTCACCCTCCACAGCGCGGTCCGTTGCATACGATGTCTCCTCTTGTTCTTTCCAAACCCAGGTATCCCACAGAATCCACCCCATAGCGGTCCCAACACTCCCCCAACAGACGACGGAAACGGGACTCACTCGGCCCTGGACGATGCCGACAAAACAGCAGACGAAAATCGCGACGGAGCAGACATGTTGGACGATAACGGTCGAGTCAACCACTAGCGGCCAAAAGTCGTACGGACGGACTCGCGGGTTGCGCTGGAGATGGTCAAGGAAGGTCTCGGTATCGGTATAATTGTCCGGGTCTAGACCCAGTCAGCAAGTCGAACATTCCAAAGCGAGCACGAGGGGCATCTTGCAAGGCACACGCACACGACTGTTTAACCCAGAGCAGCTTCTTCCACGCACCCTTCCGCTTTCTCCGCCTGCCTGCCCCTCTCACCTTCCGCGCGTCCTTTTGGTTGCGGTCCGCACTGGGCACTGCGGGTGGCGGTCGCAAGGCGGCAACAGCAGTGGGGTTTGGAACATTACCGCTCAGAGATCGAAGGGACTCATCGTACTCGTCCGGTGCGGTGCGGGATCGTGTAGGCGACGAGCCGTAATATGCGTCCTCGGGGGCGAGGTGGTTTGGATCGGGGAGGGCCCGTTGCTGTTTTGAGCCGCCCGCTCGGTTGGGATGGGTTTCGACAGGAACTGGGGGAGGAACAGAGGACGGCGAAGCGGGCAGAGAAGGCATTGGTCAGGGGCAGCAGTTACGCTGGGCGCATGGCTGGTTATAACAGCAGCCGTCCATCCGGAGTTGCGAGGCCAAAGCTGATTTCAACTTCGCCGTTTCGGGAAACGCGTATAGCCACGTGACGTTACTATAAGTAGATCAGCGATCGTTACTTTTCTGGGATTAGGGCTAGCACATCTACAGAGCAATTACAAGTTATGTATTAGTATTAGCCAGTCGATAATATTTAGGGAGTTTTACTTGACGAGTTTAGGCGATTATGCTGTTTGAAAGGGAATTCGATCAATCCTCCGCATCACATGTATTTCTGAAGGAAGCTACGCTAGCGGTCTATCTATTCCACCCTCTACTCCGACGCATCTAAAGCCAGGTCTCCTTGTTTTCCTGTGCAAAAATACTCAGACTCTTTGGTGGCCTCCCGGTCACCCTTTCCACCTCGTCATTCATCCTGTTCTCGAATCCCTTCGACGCCGCTTCTTCCAAGTCGCTCAGGAAGCCGGCGAAGTAATCCGACAACCCGGCGCTGACGAGGGCTTGGTACTGCTCGTCACGAGATAACTTGACATGCTCGATGCGGCGGCCTAACACCACGCTCAGCGTCTCGGCCACTTGGTCATAGGTCAGAAGTTCGGGCCCCAAGACGCGGTGGTCGCAATTATGGGACTTTGGGTCTGTCAGAGCTCTATACGCCATGGCAGCGATATCCGTGGCGCTGATAAAGGGGATCGGGCCGTCGCCGCACGCAGAGTATATTTTTCCCTGATCGCGGATGAGGAAGGCGGAACCCTCTTCTGTCAGGTTTTCTGGATGAGCGAGTTAGAACGATGCTTAGTAGCTAACCAGTCAACGGATCCAAAACATACCCATAAACCAACTCGGGCGGAGGACGCAGAAATCGACTCCTCGATCGAGGAAATGCTGCCAGACCATTCCCATCCCCGGCTCCCCAAGCTCCGATGACGTGCCTGCCACCAGGACAAAGCGCTCCACGCCATGGTCCTTGCTGGCATAGTCGATGAAATCGTTGAGGGGAATCCACGGCTCCGACACAGGCGGCTCCATCATGTAAACGGCTGATATAGTGGACCCGTCCGCAAACTTGTGCTGGAAGGGCCTCTGCCAGGTGGCTTTGTCCAGCCAGTCGAAATTCACGGCCGGCATGCCTGGGGAAGCGGCAGAGGTGCCTCGGCGGGAGGCCAAAAGGAACTGGATGTTCTCATTCTGGAAAAAGCGTGCTATGCGGGTGGACGTTTTGCCCGTGCCGCCGGTGAGGAGAATGGCCATGACGATGTGAAACAGAATTTGAGAAATAGGGATTCTGGTCCTGGAGCGTGTGTTCTCATCCCAGCCATTTGTTTATATGTATTCGGCGTTAACCTGGCCCGGAGTTAAAGCCCTAATTTCCGACGGTCATCGGAGCTTAAGCCGTTTCGGACAACTGCTGCCTGGTAGTAGGCGGAGTAGTACAGCAAGTTGATTGTGTGTGTAGTTGTGTAGGTGTACAGAACTCAGGGGTTCCCCCGAGGTGACAAAGTGGCTTCCGCCGGGTACCAGAATAACATCCTCCCGTCAGGCATACAGGCCACCCGTACTACTCAACAACAACACCGTGAGTTGCTACACTGTTGCAGCAATTGGACTTCAGCGACTGCTGTCGGTGGCGTTGAATATTTTCCAGTAACGGAGATAACCCTAAACTGGGCGCAACGATGACATGGCCCGCTTGGTCCTGACTGATTCCTAGCACCAATCAACGGGAAACAGGAGACCATGGTAAAATGCAGCGAGGACATATCGTTGATGGCAGTACCAATAAATGCTTCCAAAGCGATGTGATGCTTCCAGCTGAGAAGGACGAAGCAAATTCGGGTTCCGAGTTTCACCGCTACGATGGCTCAGCCGCGGCACTGGTACTAAGGAGCAGTGAGTGGTACAATTTCTGCAGGTAGCTGGTGTGTTCGTGTGTCCCACCTTTGGCTTCCTTGTGATGTGGCTGCAAAAAGCCGCGCTGATGCCATATCAGCCTGGATTTTCGAAACAGCCTGTAGGACAGTATCAGCTTCCTTACCGCGGCTGCCATCATCCTCTCGCCTCCGCTGACAACGCTCTATTGTTCCGCTGCATTATTAACCGACGCTTCCCACTCGTACGGATGTTATTCGTAGTAGGCGGATGCGTAGGCTGTATCCCGGACAGCAGCTGGAGGAAAGAACCGGGTTATTGCCCATCGAAGAATTTGAGCGAAAACGAAAGCGGGAGTTTGGCAGTGGCGAGGATACAATGTTACCGGGTTTGGGAAGATGTATTGGTACTTGCTTTGAGAAGCGATGCGTTTATAGGAGCCATGTTGCTTCGTCACGCAGCCAAGAGTATATCATGGAAGATTTCAAAGTTGTCAATAATACTTAGCAGATAGAAGCTCAGTCCGGCGCCAGGTCGGCAGAAAACAAAGAAAAACAAAGGTGTTGCCTCCAGGGTTTCTCTGTGACACTGCTGACACCCGACTCCGAACCGCTCAAGGAAGACTCTGGTCGCAAACAGAGTCAGGATATATAAATTGCCAGCAATTTCCTCTTTGCCTAATCCGCAATCTTGCCAGAAACCTGAGTGTCCATCAAGGCAATCGGCAGTACTTATCTTCTCCGCGCATCAATCTGCTGCCGCACCAACGACGAAGGACGTAAAACAAAATGCCAGCCAAACACAATGAGAATGTCGACGTCCTTATCGTCGGGGCTGGTCCAACAGGGTGAGTGTTTGTCTTTGATTATTTACAGACGCATCGATTCTGAACATACTTTGCTAAATAAAGGCCAGATTAATCACAGGGCTTTGGATGGCCGAACTCGGAATCAAAACGTGCATTGTCGACGACAAGGGAACTCGCGCTTTGAACGGGCGTACCGATGGGTTCCACGTCCGCACTGCTGAGATATGGGATAGCTTCGGACTCCATGGGGTGTTGAGGGAGCATGGCGTGCAGCTTCACGAGTGGTGCCTTTGGGTTTGTTTTTCCTACATATCGGCTGCATCGATTGCTGATTGTATACAACAGGCTCCGGCGGAAGATGGACGGTTGTCGAGGCAGAAGAGACAGTCTATGGTGGGACCCGATATATCAAGGTCTTTGGTTTCCCTGTGTATAGGGCAGTGTCATTATTCACGTACATGGCTGACATGGAAACCAGAGTGAACGGCTACGCGATGCACCAAGGAAACACGGAAGCGGCGCTCATTGACGCTATTCGGCGCCGTTCTGGTCCTGAGGTCGAGCGAGGCGTTGTCCCCATATCCATGACACTTGACGACAGCCTTATCGACGAGCCGGATGCGCACCCCATTTCAGTTGAGCTACGGCATCAGAGGCGCGAAGATCTCGCAGTTTGGAGAACAAACGCACACAGCATCCAAGCGGATGGGACCATCAAGCCCGAGCGCGGCGCCATTGATGCAGCCATTGGTTCATGGTACGGCACAGATGACACCGTTCCCATTATCAACGGCGAGGCGGATACCACGAAAACCATCCATGCAAAGTTCGTAGTTGGAAGTGACGGCGCTCATAGCTGGGTGCGTCGGCAGCTGGGGTTCCAGATGGTAGGCAACTCGACCAACGCAGTCTGGGGCGTCATAGATGCAATTCTTTATACCGATTTCCCCGAGTACGTTTGGTTCCTCCCCGTTTCCATTCTCGATGTCATGCAGACTAGTAATGCTAATTTACCTGCACCGTCTAGCCTCCGCAGACACTGCACCATCCTCAGCCAGCACGGAACCATCCTCGTCGTACCCCGCGAGAACGGCATGACGAGACTATACGTACAGCTGCCGGAATCGTTCAGCGACGCCTCAACCGCGGATCCAGGAACTGGCAAAGAAATCATCTCCGTGGCCCGGCGCAGTCTCCATCCATATAGGTTGGACTATTCGTACAGCGACTGGTGGACGATCTACCGAGTTGGCCAGCGTGTGGCAAACCATTTCGCCTACAAGGAGCGCATCTTCCTTGGCGGCGATGCAGTGCACACGCACTCGCCAAAGGGCGGCCAGGGAATGAACGTGTCCATGCAAGACGCCTACAATCTCGGCTGGAAGATGGCAGGCGTTATCCAAGGCCGGCTGAGTCGCTCGGTACTGAAGACTTACGAAGCAGAGCGCAGGCCCGTCGCCGAGGATCTCATAAACCTCGACGCGGACATGGCCCGAGTGCTCGCCAGCAAGACCATGCCGAATCTGCTCGATGTGCGCCGCGTCTACGAGAAGGCGCGAAACTATATTAGCGGTGCCAATATTTGCTATTCGCCGAATATATTGGTGACGAGCCCGGATGACTGCAAGCAGGACTTGGCCGTTGAATTGAAACTGGGAATGCGTTTCCCGAGTCACTTGGTTTTCAACCACTCGAGTGCCGTTCCGCTGGAGAGCCAGTCTCTGCTCAAAAGCGACGGACGCTGGAGAGTCCTTGTTCTCGGCGGCGACGTAACGAACCCGGCGCAGCTGCAGCGGGTCAACAAATTGGGCGAGAATCTCGGCGGGTTCGAGCGACAGTTCGGCTCAATTCGGCCTCATAATAGGCCTCTCATCGAGGTTCTACTGATCTACTGCGGACACATTGAAAGCATGGAGATCCACGAGTTTCATCCAACATTCTCGCGCATGAACGCGAGTGAGGACCGCTTTGATTTCGAGCGGATATATGCAGATCCTCCAGCATCGTCATCCCAAGGCTCTGCCCATGCGCATTATGGGATTGATGTCGAGAAAGGATGTATTGTGGTCACCCGTCCAGACCAGTGCATGACATGGATTGGTGAACTGGAAGATGTCGACGGTTTAAGCAACCACTTTCGGAGGTTCGTGCCGGTTTGATGGATGGAGAGTAGTATAATGGTTCAGGTCGAGCCAGAGAATGAGGCCAAAGTCGAGAAATTGATGCCGGGCAACTAGTAGCAGCTAACCGACTGAACCATTAAAATACCATAGCCTCTCATCTCTTCCACCAATTCCGACTGTATTCTCGATAGCTTTGCTTGCTTTAGCGCACTTCCCGGTCATAAGCTAAATAAAAATACCAAGTACTTAAGAGATATTATATTCTTTAGAAGAGTACTCGCCTGCGACTTAAGGTTCTCCCACTACTCGTTGAATAGGCGCTGCTAGTACTGGTCATGTGTTCCGTCAAGCCCTAAAAGACGCTGCTCAAGCGATTACACGTTCGGATAGGCCGCCATCCTTCAATGCAATCTACGTGTAAGCAACAATACTAATTAGGACCCAATGCCAAATTTTTGACACTATTATAATTATCATAGATTGTCGAAATAAATCAGTTGTTTATTTGGAGGAGCCAACAACCGCTGGTAGCAGCGTTGAATCAATGGCGAATATGTACCGGTTGGTTGTATATAATTCATGCCAGTATTCGGTTTTCCCTAGCTAGCTGCTCAAGCGTATAGTCACACTCTGAGAGTGCCTGGTCAGCCTTGTCCCGCAACAACTGCGGCAACAAGATGCATCCCAGCAATTGTGGAGCTCTCCGGCTTCTGCCTGGCCCAGGAACCAATCAGGGCGAGTAATTACAGCGCATTCCCCACTTCGTGCCTGCTGCTGCCTGACAGATCACGTGCCACAGGCAGCAGCCCTTGATGCCTGGAAGATCAGGCCGCGACCATAGAGCGACTGGCGTCCTTTAAACGCGACTTCCCCGTCTCGAACGGCGTCTCCTTTCCTTCCATCGCAAGCGCTTCGGTCTGTTCAGTTCAGGCGTTAGTGTCGGTTTCTTTTCTTCAACCCCCTGACTCGGCTCTCATTTTTCCACCTTTCGTCTGCACCGGTCTCCAATCTTGCATCTCCTAGTTCTACTAGCTAGTAGTGCTGGCGAACGGCGCAATGGCACCCATATCTTTTAACACGCTTGCCATAGCCGTCAGCGGCACGTTCTCAGGGTACAAACAAGGTAAGGAGACTCCATTCTCAGCCTGGGAGGTTGCCCTACTGCGCAATCCATCAATACGTACAACGAGGACTGATCATACATCACTGCAGCTGATGTCAAGGCTGTAATTGGGAACAATGGCGCCACGTTTACCACCACGGTCAACGATCAGTGCACCCATCTGATCACGACCGCGAAGGATGTGGAGAAGAATAGCAGCAAATGTGAGTGGTCATTATTCTGGGGATAACGTTGTTAGGTTCCTCAATCCTGATCAAGTCCGCAGACCAAGCAGCCAGCCAGCTGCCAAATTGTTACATCGTCTCTCTTGAGTGGCTACTTGAGTCCGAAAAGGCCAAGAAACCAGTTCCTGAGAAGCCCTACATCCTGGGTTTCGGCCAGAATGGCACTGTCCAGGGCGCCCAGACGGACAGTGTGCAACCGGACGCAACCGGACAGAAGCGTGCCATCAAGCAGGAAGATGAAAGCGATAGCGACTCTCACAAGAAGCAGAAGGATCCTCAGAAGACCAACTTCAAGAACCTGAACGTACCTGTCGACGAAGAATACTTCTTCGAATCAGGACATTTTGTCGGTGAGGCTGGAATTCACAGAGATTGAGTTGAAGCTGACTTGCCCGTCACAGACCCCAAAGTGTATATCGAGGATACGGGCCTGATCTGGGACGCCACCTTGAACCAGACAGTTGCCGCCCAGAACAACAACAAATTCTACCGCGTCCAATTGCTGCTGGACAAACGCAGGGAACGGTATGCAACCTGGACTCGTTGGGGCCGCGTCGGCGAGCGAGGGCAGTCCGCCTGTATTAAAGATGACAGTCTGGCAAGCGCGAAGAAGCTCTTTGAAAAGAAGTTCAAGGAGAAAACCGGCCTCAAATGGGAAGACCGCCTGGATCCGCCGAAGAACGGCAAATACACCTTCATTGAACGCAACTATGAAGAAGATGATGGAGAGGAAGAGCAGATCAAAAAAGAGGACTCGAGCGAAGATAAGCCCAAGGTTGAGAGTGCTTTGTCGAAGCCGTTCCAGAACCTCATGTCCTTCATCTTCAACCCCGACCACTTCCTCTCTACCATGGCTTCTATGAATTACGATGCGAAGAAACTGCCGTTGGGGAAGCTGAGCGACAGAACCCTGAAAACTGGATTCTCGATCATGAAGGAACTCTCAGAGCTTATCAGTACGCCTTCTCTGGCAGCTTCACGATATGGCATTGGCTATGCACCAGCGTTGGAACAACTCAGCAACCGCTATTTCACCACGATTCCACATGTTTTTGGTCGCAATCGGCCTCCGGTCCTGAGTTCTGATGCTCAGGTCAAGAAAGAAATCGAGCTCCTGGAGGCATTGACGGATATGGATGTTGCCAACGAGATCATGACTGAATCCAAAGACGCCGATGTCAACGAGCTGGACCGTCAATTCCAGAGCTTAGGAATGAAGGAAATGACACGACGTGAGTGACCACCATTTATGATTTTTTGCGCAGAGTACTTGCTGACAGCTCGAAGTTGAGCACAACTCATCGGAGTACAAAGAGTTGGAAAGGTACTTGCAAAACTCGCGCGGTGCAACTCATCATCTCCACTATACGGTGAGTTTGGGCAACATTGCTTAGGTTGTCACCGTCGCTAACCCTTTGTAGGTCATCGACATTTTCCGCATCAAGAGACAAGGCGAAGAGGATCGATTCATGACATCGAAATTCGCAAACGCCCACAACAGCGACCGTCGCCTTCTGTGGCATGGCTCACGCAGCACCAACTTCGGTGGCATTTTAAGCCAGGGCCTACGCATTGCACCTCCCGAAGCACCCGTTAACGGATACATGTTCGGTAAGGGTGTCTACCTCGCGGACGCATCGACCAAGTCGGCGAACTACTGCTGCCCGTACAACAGCGCAAACATGGGTCTGCTTTTGTTGTGTGATGCCGAGCTCGGAGATCCAATGTACGAGCTGTTTGACAGTGACTACAACGCTGGCGAAAATGCGCACAAGGCGGGCAGAATCGCCACCCTGGGCCAGGGTCGGAGTATCCCCGGCGCATGGAAGGACGCGAGTTGTTTGAGCCCAACGCTCCAGGGCGCTAAGATACCAGACGTCACTGCGAATCAGGGCCGTAATGACCACGCGTACCTGCAGTACAATGAGTACATTGCCTACGATGTTGCTCAGATTCGGCAACGATACCTGTTTTACGTTCATATGAAGTAGCATATCTTTAATACTGCTTTTTTTTATCGCAGTGTGCAGGTAGAATAATATTAGACTGGATTACAATATTCACTGTTCCTCCTAATGCCCCCCCCGGCTCTAGAAGATATGAATATCTGACTCTGCCCACCCTTGTTCCAGCAGAATCCCTCGCACATTCTTTTCCATCGCTTCCGGTCCACAGATAAGCACCATGCTGTCACTTTCCACCGGCACATACTGTCGAAGGAGCTTTCCAGAGAACCGTCCGCGGTGCCCCATCCAGCCGTCTGAGCGCTCTGTCAAGGTATGCACAATATTACATTTCCGCCTGTCCGCTTCCATAAAGGAGTCCAGCTCCGAGCGACACAAAATATCTTCTTCTGACCTGTTGCTGTCGAGCACCACACACGACGTGGGATCGTGATGGTCCTGCATGACAGCGCGCAGCACCTGGAAGATGGGCGTAATCCCTGTTCCGCCACATATCATCCTGAATGAGCGGATCTTGCGATCTTTCCCGTTAACAAGCACTCGTCCATTCCCAAGATACTGGAACCGGCCTATGGGGCCCTTGCAATCGATGCTGGTGCCGAGTGGCATTCTGTCCAGCGCCGTGGTCATCCTGCCCCCTGGACTCGTGCCGGTTGCCGGGTATACTTTCACGAGCAGGTCCATTGTCCCTTCGACGCTCGGCTCGGAGGTAGGGGTGTACGCCCGAATTATGGGCTCATTGGTGGTGTGACCTGGGAGCTTGATCATCAGGTGCTGGCCAATGGGTAGACCCAATGCCTGTTTCTCATGTTCGAGTTGGAATTTGAATATTCTCGTGTCCTGGGATATGGGCCGTTTCTCGATGAGTGTCGTCTTGGACCAGGTACGCGAGTTGAGGAATTCCGGGGCCGGCTCGTTGGATGCTGTGATCGAGTTGGTTTTTAGGGCGTCAAGCGATTCTCGGTCGAGTGTGCCAATGTGATATGCTGGCATCATCTCTTTGGCTGTTTCGCTGTCTGGAATCGAGGTTAGTTAAACAACACCATTTGAGGCACTTTACTCGAGGCACTTACGAATGGCAAGAAAATCCTCGGACACATCCAAGCCGGCCGATGCAGTGATACTCGCAGCGCCCCCAGGATGGTCCTCCAGGAACGCCGTGCCGTTGTACACTTCGCCATTCACAACAAACCAAGGCTTTTCGGCGCTGCTATGTTGCCTCAATTCCTGCAGGTCAACTCGCTTGTCCAGGCCTTTCCTTTTCATGTCAATCTCCTTCACCGGCGCTGGCGTTGCAGGCGTCTCGTCTGCGCTCCTCTCACCCCAGTTGCCATTGGCCAAGTCACCGCCGGCTTGTTTTGTCCTCTCCATCCATCCACCGGCCTTGGTTGGATGGGTGGGATGTTCGAACCGCAGCTCGTTTCCTTCTCTGGTGATTGTGACCCGGAACCATGGGTTGTTCATCATACCCAGGACCGACCAGTACATGTCCCGCGGCTGAGTGGACAGGGCCTCGTCCACAGCCCTGACTAGAATAGCATCGCTATTTTCCAAGTCTGAGACCGGGATGTCGAGTGTCCAGAAAGACCAGCAGAAACATGTCTCTCGCCACCACATATCTACCTTCCCGCCGAAAAGGTCGCCCTCGAAGTTTCGGTACCTGTCTTCGGCGTATTCGATATTGGCTAAACGCCAGGCTGCATGAAACAAAATATTGTTAGCCTTCTAGATTCGGTGGGGCGTATATGGATAGCGGTACATGATACTTACAACTGCCTTTGTCAAGCGAGATCTCGACTCTGGTGATTCTTCGACCACCACCCGCATACGCATACCCTTTGACTGTATACGTGGATCCTGCAGACGACACCAAATCCAACCGCTCTTCGTGCTGGGGATACACCGCCGCGGAATTGACATTAAGATCATAGATCGCATAGCGCTCATCATGCCACCAGTTCCGGTCTTGTGCCATTTCCGGGGACACCATCGTTCTAGACATATGTCAGAATCTCTCCACAGACTGGTGTCACTCTGAGGAACTCACGGCAGAACCCTGTTATCGTTGATATGGTACCAATTGTCGCTCGGGGCATCAGTCACAATCAATCTCTTTAACCACTTGACACTCCGCCCGCCAATTTGACCGGGCACAACGGCTCGCAAGGGACGGCCGTGGTCCGGCCGAAGTGTCTCGCCGTTCATCTTGTGGGCGAGCATGATTCCTTTGTTCCGGTCCATGGCCCAGTTCAGCTTGATCGAGGTGCCGTAGTTCCCATTTGGCTGGTACGACGTCAGTTCTCTGCAATCGTTGTCTGGGAATGCAAGTCCTATCTTACCAGATAATCCGCCCCCTCCATGCACAGATACTTCGCGCGTCGAAGCGGCCTCGCCGCGGCAAGGATGTCGGCCATCAGCGGTCCTGTGAAGAGAGCGGTTGACAGGCCGGCGGCGCCCCAGGCGAAGCCCTTGGATTTCCGGACCACGTTCTGCTCTTTTCGTCTGTTTCCGGCGCACACGAGGGTTACTGGGACTGTTATTTGGTCGAATTTCTGGAGTATTTGCTGGAATGTCAGGACGATGGGGTGTTCGACCAGTCTGGACGAATGTCAGTATGGCATCTCAACGCTGGAAACGGACTGACCCTTCAATGCTGAGTTCCCACGTTGGAATGTCTGCATCCTGGACATTGGGGACCGGCCCATGATTCCGAACATAGAACAACTCGGGGCTTGTCAGGAAACCTATCCTCAGGCCTGTTAGTTCTTTCTTTGCGTGGGCGCTCGTTTACTGCATACCTTCGTCGAACAACGGCGTCAATGGCGGCTCCGAGTTAAACGGGTGTGCGCCCGTCAACCTGAGCAGGCGTGAATCTCGAGGTACATGGCTATCCGGCGTGGCCTGGTCAACGCTGAGGATCTCTGTTGCAGGTTTTGAGGAGGGCGGAAAGGGGATATCAAGCTGGTCTGGCGCTGGGATGTCTCCCACTGTGATTCGGCCGGGTTTGAGGGAGAACTGGTTGCTCTCGAGGAGCGTTGTCTGTTCTGTGACTGTTGTCATGGCTATAGCGATCGCTTGAATTCTGTATAGCAAGCAGGTCTAGGGGGGGATCATTACATCCGTTTTAAGCATAGCGATCTATACAAAACATAGTAGATAAGCTCGAAGATAACCCTAACCAAATGCAGTGACACTTATCTATGTCTTAGAGCCAACCCGATCTATCCCGATGTCTGATATCCCATAATACCATGTCACTCCGGCGAATAATAAGTCGTGATAACAATGCTGGGGCCATGTTGTGGGTCTGTCATAGATACGGCGGCCGGAAGCCCTAATCCTATCTGCGCTGCTACGTTTATCATCCAACCACCGGCCGCTGCTTATCTGCGCCCCATGCCACTACTTCTCGCGTCATGCTATCAGACAGGCCCAGATGGCGATGGTCTGATTAGATACGTAGGCCGTGGACTCATCGGGCCGGTGTAGATAGGTAATTTGTGCCCGGATTCCGATAGGAAAGATAGGGCAATCTACTTAAAAGTGTAAGTAAACTAAGTATTGCAGTGTCTCGCACTCAGCTACAAAACACACTCTCTCTGTTTACTCAACAGGAATTACCATGCCGGTGCTAGATATGGTCCGACATGGCGAGCCGGCGGGCGGCAGTGCCAGTTCCAATGCAAAGCCAGACCCGTGCCAGAGACAGAGGATCGTGGTGGTCGGTTTGGGGATGGTGGCTATCTCTTTCATGTATGTCGAGAACCCCGCAGGTAATGGCGCCGCTGACATTGGCAGCGAAAAGATAATCAAGCAAGACACGCGGCGGCAATACGATATCGTGGTCATCGGCGAGGAACCACATCTGGCATACAACCGAGTCGAGCTGTCATCGTTCTTCGAGCATCGCAAGATCGAGAACTTGTACATCAACCCGAGGGAGTGGGTGAGCTTCGCCGACCGATGAACAGGAAGGACTTTGGCTCACGTTGACGATTTCCAGTATGAATCATTCGACGACCGACGGTTCGACCACCACCTCAACACCAGAGTCACCCAGATCAACCCTCATAACAAGACCGTCGACACGTCTACCGGCGACTCAATCGGGTACGATATCCTGGTCCTCGCAACCGGCTCGGACGCTGTTCTGCCGACGCATACTCCCGGACATAATGCAAACGGCGTCTTCGTGTACCGAACAATCTCCGACCTCGAGCGTCTGATCGACTTTGCCTCCAAACACAAAGGCAAAACGGGGGTCACGGTCGGCGGTGGCCTTCTAGGGCTTGAGGCAGCCAAGGCAATGATTGACCTGCAGGAGTTCGGACGAGTGGCATTGATTGACCGCAACAAATGGGTGCTTGCCCGCCAGCTTGATGGAGACGCGGGCAGCCTGGTCACTCGCAAAATTAAAGATTTGGGTCTCGAGGTCTTGCATCAGAAGCGGGTTGCCGTCGTCAATACGGATGGCGAGAATAACGTGACTGGAATCACATTCGAAGATGGAGAGCAGATTGCTTGCGGCTGTATATGTTTTGCGGTATCGTGCCTGCGTTTTTTCCTTCATGTCTCAAGCGGACTGCTAATTGTGATGACTAGATTGGAGTCAGGGCAAGAGACGAACTCGGTCGTCTTGCTGGTATCCATTGCGCCGAGAGAGGAGGCTTCGTGATCAATGAGAGGTTAGTTGATCAAATCGACTTGTCTCAGTCCTAGACTGACTGAAATTTCAGCTTGCAGACATCCATATCGGACATTTACGCCGTCGGCGAATGCGCAAGCTGGGAAAACCAGACTTTTGGGATCATAGCGCCAGGCATTGAGATGGCGGATGTGCTTGCCTCCAATCTCACCAATCCAGACACGAACCCCAAGAGCTTTACGCGTCCAGACCTCAGCACAAAGCTGAAGCTTCTCGGAGTCGATGTCGCCAGCTTTGGAGACTTCTTCGCAGACAGAGACGGTCCCAAGTTCCTTGCTGGTCAGCGTCCGCAAACAGATACTTCACGCGAGGACGAACCACCCGTCAAGGCTTTGACGTACAAGGATCCTTTTGGCGGAGTGTACAAAAAGTATTTGTTCACCATGGAAGGGAAACACTTGCTCGGAGGCATGATGATTGGAGACACGAGAGACTACCTCAAACTGAACCATCTGGTCAAGACCCGGAAAGAGCTGGAGGTTCCTCCTAGTCAGCTTATTCTCGGCGCTCAGAAAGATGGCGAAGAAAACGCGGACGATCTGTAAGTGCTTTTTGCCTGCAGGGGTTGAAGAAGCCATCACTGACCCGTCCGCACAGCGACGACAGCATTCAGATTTGCTCATGCCACAACGTATCCAAAGGGGATCTGGCAGGAAGTGTAAAACGCGGCACTTGCAAGTCAGTCAATGATATCAAGCGCTGTACGAAGGCAGGGACGGGCTGTGGTGGCTGCATGCCGCTCGTCCAGTCGATATTCAACAAGACAATGCTGGAGATGGGCCAGAAAGTGTCCAACAACTGTGAGCAAATCTGGCTGCCGTCGCTAATACCCTGGATTGCTAAAGTGTGTAGTATGTCCGCACATTCCATACTCGCGCCCGGACCTCTACAACATCATCGCGGTCAAGCAACTGAAGTCGTTCGCCAATGTCATGCAGGGAGTAGGGACGAATCCCACATCTGTCGGCTGCGAAGTGTGCAAACCCGCCATTGCGTCAATTCTCTCCAGCCTGTTCAACCCGCACGTCATCGACAAAGGCTTCCACGACCTGCAGGACACCAACGACAAATTCCTCGCCAATATCCAGCGGAACGGCAGTTTCTCAGTCGTTCCACGAGTCCCCGGCGGCGAAATCACGGCAGACAAGCTGATCACCATCGGCTCCGTGGCGAAGAAATACGGCCTCTACTGCAAGATCACCGGCGGTCAGCGCATCGACATGTTCGGGGCAAAGAAGCAGGATCTCATTGACATCTGGACCGAGCTCGTCGACGCCGGCATGGAAAGTGGTCATGCCTACGCTAAAGCGCTCCGAACAGTCAAGGCATGTACGCGCTGTGCTCGAAAATGTGGAAGCCCAACTGACCGTTTGATTAGAGCTGCGTTGGCACTTCATGGTGTCGTTTCGGCGTTGGGGACAGTGTCGGAATGGCCATTCGGCTGGAAGAACGATACAAGAGCATTCGAGCACCGCATAAGTTCAAGGCAGCTGTATCAGGTTGCGTTCGAGAATGCGCGGAGGCGCAGAACAAGGAGTGCGTACACTCGCCTCTTTCCCCGAGAGTTGCATCACTGACTGCCCTAGCTTCGGCCTCATCGCCACCGAGAAAGGCTTCAACATCCTAGTCGGGGGTAACGGGGGCACCAGACCCAGACACACCGAGCTTTTGGTGAAGGACGTACCGCCAGAAAGCGTGATTCCAATAATCGACCGCTATGTAATTTTCTACATCCGCACGGCAGACAAGCTCCAACGAACCGCCCGGTGGATCGAGAACCTCCCCGGCGGAATCAACTATCTGCGGGAAGTCATTCTCGACGACAAGCTGGGCATCTGCGACGACATGGAGCGCCAAATGGAGTCACTTGTCGACAGCTACTTCTGCGAATGGACCGAAACCGTCCGCGATCCCAAACGACAAAGTGTTCCGGCAGTTTGCGAACACCGATGAGACGGTCGACACGGTTGAGGTCGTCCAAGAACGCTCGCAGCAGCGACCCACGGACTGGGCGAAAGACCCCGCAAAGGAAGATTTCAAAGGCCATCAATGGTCCAGCCTGTCGTGGTATCCCGTCGTCAAGGCAGATCATTTCCGTACAGAACCACCGCAGGTTTCGTCTGCCAACGTCAAACTCGGAGATACCCAGCTGGCTGTGTTCAAGGTCAAGGGCCGATACTATGCAACGCAACAGATGTGTCCGCACAAGCGAGCGTTTGTCCTTTCGGACGGCCTGATAGGGGATGATGACGCAGAAAAGTACTGGGTCTCGTGTCCATACCACAAAAGAAACTTCGAGCTCAACGGTGAGCAAGCCGGGCGATGCACGAACGATGAGGAAATGAATATTGCGACTTTCCCTGTGGAAGAGCGGAATGATGGTTGGATCTATCTCAAGGTTCCCCCGGTCGAGGAGCTGGATTCGGTTCTCGGAACAGAGAAGTGGAAGGTCAGGAAGGGGGAGGCTTCTGGACCTTTGGAAAAGATTGACAAGAGATTGAAGGGGATCAGGGGAAAGAAAGTCGCCAATGGTGGAGCGCATTCACCGGCTCGACCAGCCGGGATAGATTGGTAGGAGAAGTAATACAGAGTATTTGGGCTGAAGAGTGTGAACTGAACACTATTTATGTGCACGTAATATATATAGCAGTAATTTCCATTGCCTGTAGGATATTAGTAGGCTGGTAGTGAATGCTTAAGCAGTACGCACATCGACTGTGGGATCACAGTGACCATGGCCGTAGCCGGTATAATCCGCCAACGCAGCGATGTACGCCATAGTAATTGCAATGATTAGCCATTTCCTCGAACTCCAGATGAGAAAGTCATTTGGGGATGAGCATGATGCGTCCATCTGGGCTGGATTTCAACCTTGCATCGTTGTCAGGATAGAGGTTTGGATCGACCACATTAGTACCCATCCAGGGCTTCGTCTACTTCGCTGTTGTGGATATTGGAAAGTGCTTTCTCGAGGCCGGGAAAATGGGTCATGGCCTAAGGAACAGAGGATTCTGCAGTCTGGTAAGCCCCAGAAAAGTCATTATCGGTAAGCACAATTTTAAATAATCAGAATTAGGTGAAATATTTGCCATTAAAAAGTGGCTTGTTAGGCTATATCTAGGATGTTACACTACTTCTAGCCAATTGTTTATTCGCCCCCGTGCATTGCTGGCCTAGCAGGAAATTTATCTGATGCATATGCACCAAATAACGAACATTACTAGGGGCGATACTACAGTAGTACATGGTTACCCGCCATTGTAACTTATTTAGGGATGTGTTAGATAATAAATTATTAGCATCATCCATTCTGTATTTAGATATAGTGTAGATCAACAAAAGGACCTCCATTTATCTTTGACCACCCCGCTAGCTTCGCATTCCCAGGTATCCGCTAAGTTCTTGGGGCTGTTAGGGCGGCGACACGGAATGCTCCCAGTTGCTCTGCACCTGCCTTCGAAACACCAGCGGTCTACGTCACATAGTGTTGATTAGAGGCCCCTGTAGATAGCCCATAACATAGTCTGTTGATAGTATTGGTTATTCTGTTGACAGTTCCATCTATTTTGGTTCGGAGGTACAGGGTACTAAATGTGAGTACAATGCCCAGCCATCCGTGTGGAAGGCGGGCAATAAAAGATTAAAAGAGCCCACAGTGAGCTCTTAAAGGCGGTCCCCTATCTCCAGCTCGCTGTCGAGATGCCACTTGAGACTGGAAATTCTAGGCTGAATTTTCAAGTACTACTCGTTTGGCAAATTACCGTCCAAGTGAATGACTGGATCCCTCTCCAGCCAGTTCAATGAAATACAGGAGCTAAAGATGTCAAAGGAGGCCGCGACAGATAATCTTTTGATTAGTGAGTCGATCGATTTTGGCAATGACAATAAGCCCTAATTAGAGCTTGACCTAAAAACGAGGACTTAACCTAATCGCCTCTCCATACTTCACTAGCACAAGCGGCACAGGTATAAACGTAACCGAGGTAAACCCAAGAAGATTATTTCCCTATTCTAGACCAAGCGTCTAATACATCTTGCGACCCGTAAGCGGAAGAACTGTACCTAGAATAGACCGGAGAACGGTATTAGTTGCGATAGCGCTCGCTGCATAGATAGTGTATGTCTCCACGAGGTAGACCTAAATCGGCATAAACGCGCAAAGCATACTAAGACTAACGAATCTAGATCCAATAATGGGGTCAATCCAGTGCTGGTTGTAGTAAGCAGTCCAGCCGTAGATGAACAGAGCCGTATGCACCGCCAACACACCAGCTGCGGCACCGTCGGAAGGCCTCTTCCCAGGGGCAATTTCCTCAAAACTCGTCCAATTCGTCGTTCGTACTGGATCCTGATATGCCCCTTTTTAAACGAGACGACTATGGGGACACTCCTATGCCAGACGCACCGACCTCCCAGTTTTCGAAATACAATCTTTTCAACTGCCCTCAGGTTCCGATGATGTGCAGTTACCTGAGTTTCGCTGTAAGCATAACGGGCTCCTAAACATAAAAATTGTTTGGCAGCACTCAATGACACCTTCAGATAACTGCCAGAATGCTTTCTATCCCAGTCAAGTTGTCGGTGGCCAAAATCCCATGACTTTCCCGGGGATATGCGGTAACATGGCATCGTTTTTGCATACACGAGACCTTGCCCCTGAGGTCGGGGTTGAGCTTACTTGGGATTCTTTTCGGGGTCGCGTCGACGATCGTCGTGACTACTCATGCCTCCCAATAATGGGAAGCCCTTTTGTTTCTTTGAGAAGGAAAGCCTGCTTGAAAATATCGGGGCGAGATCTGGGAAAGTCAAGACCGTAATATACTGTGATGAGTTTCCCTTTGCCTCTACTGAAGAGGGTGGAAAGTTTTTCGCCGAAGTCGCAGAACCGAAGACATCTCCAAGCGCAAAATGTGTGCCACACTGGCAACAGCTCCTCCAATCGCAGTGTAACCGTGAGTACTTGCTTTCCCCTGTTAGATAAGAAGTGTATACTCACTTTAGACAGGAATTCCGAGTTCGCTATACACTAATCTGTCTTTCTTTGCTGAGGATGCCAACCAGCAAATGACACAATGGTCGGACAATGGCTGGCTTCCCGGGGGATCTGAGAATGCTCAAAACCCCCTGCCGCGCAAGAAGGTTACTCGCTATCCAACGAAGGTGCCCCTAGCACATGAGATCAATGAGCAGGTGAGCTCACAAGCAAAGTCTTCTTCCCGCAGCGACTCATGTTTTTGCAGGAGTGGGAAGACTCCGGTCGTACACTCGGCTACAAGCTACGACGAAGATTCCGTGCAGCCCTAGCCTACTTTACCGGCTATCAGGACGATTCGTGGGGTATCACATTCTGGGAATATGCGAACGAGAATGACCTAAACGTTCGGCGAACTAGACCTAATGTTTTCTGCGCTATCAACCTCTTCAATCAACCTCACGTCTACCGCTATTCGGGTTACAACGGGTACTGCTACCTCCCTAGTAGGAATTCGGATAAGGTGTTAGGTCAGCCAATTTTTTTCCTAGCTTAAATCAGGATTTCTACTCACAGTCAGCAGGATTTGGGAGCCGGCCGGGATATGCACGATTCAGGGTTAGCTTTCGCAACAGCCCCTTCGATTCTCAAGATATCAATTCTCCCGGGCCCACCGGCACGACCAAGCGCGATGGAGCTGTGGCTGGCAATCTTGGTGATCGGGGTATTGAAGGTAAGTCCACTCCCCTGGCTAAATTTTGACGACCCTTGTATTGATCCGCGGCTGCCCTGTGCTAGATATTGAAATCGACCCAAACCCTGCGTCATTCATTCCTATTCCCGATGAGGAGATTGGACTGGAATGAGCAATCTTGTGCCTGCGTGAGCAGGGACGGCAGCCTAAACAAAGTCATATGTACATCTCCGGATGGTCGGAATAGGGAAGGTATTTAGTAGCCAATATCAAGCATAAATTCCCGAGTAAATGCTCATTTACGTTACAAGTTCAAGTTCTCTGTCCCTCGCCCTCGTCAATGAGCTGGAGCCAGTAAGGCCCAGGGCCCTGTCCGTATGGTGGCCCCCGGGTACCTCCAGGCAAATATGTAGGCCCAACATCGGCCAAGTCCCTAAAGGCAGGGTTCTCATCGAAGAAACAGCCATGCCACGCAGCTGTAAAGTTATCTATCTCGTCAGGCTCATGCCGTAGCTGGCGCACCACGTTCCCCTTGTCGTCCAGGTACACAAGAAATAGGCCCTCGCCTGCTTGCGTCTGTCTGTCTTCGATGAGAATATAGGTATCAATGCATGCCTTGTGATAGCGAAGGTAACGCCGGCACATGTCATGCATGAACTCGTGGCGTCCAAGTTCTGCGAAGAGCTCCCGCAGCGATTTTCTCTTCTCCTCGCTATCGTCGTCTCGGCCATCACATTCTCGCAGTTCATTTAGCACCCGTGCTTTAAACCCTCCGTCGCCATTGTCCACACGGCTATTCGTCACTCGCTCGGGTAAGATCTCGAGCATAGCCGTCCACGGGCCCCGGAATAACTCGGCGTCGTCTAGGACCAGAGAGTCCACGTCGATCGCGTCATACTCCTTGACATAACTGTGCCAAACAGACTGGTGTGCCTCCTTAAACTCCTTATCGTAACACGTACGGAGCCACAAGCCTTCATTGGGGCTACCGTTCGGCATAACTGCAAAACGGCGCAACAATTCCGGGCGCAGCGGCCGCAGAATGGTCTCGATCTGAGATGGCGTAGGATGCAGCGGTGCGAAATTTTCAGATTCGGAATATGTACGCTCGTAGTACGGCTGGTGATCGGCCTTCGGTCAGCGCTGTACAGAGGTCGGTTTGTATCAAACATCTTACGAATCTGCCCGGCGTTCCCAGCTCCAGAAACTGGCGCACTAGCCGGCGACGACGCTGGTCGGGCGTCTCGTTCGCTGAATCTGGATGCGGCGTATCCCATTCTTCCTACCGTGTGTTAGTATTGCTTCTATTATGAGAGAGTATACGTACCAGCATATATATATCTAGCGGGAGACTCCCCCATTCCGGGACTGGAGGCAGAGGGGAAGCAGGGCCATTGTGGTTCTCGTAGAGGAACGGAGCCATGTTCTGGTTTCGCGGAAGCGGGATGGAGAGGGGCAGGATGAGCCCCCTCTCTTCCCTTTCTCCCGACTTCCTCGTCGACTCGCCCTCTCTTCAAAGCAGAAATTACAAAACATTATGCTAGACTGTCACTGCCAGACACCTACAACTCCCCTAAGCAGATTTTTTCAATCGTTTTATGATTTCACATTTTATCCAAATTTACCACCGGCTGAGTCATGCGCTTTTACAGAAACTCTATCGTCGGCGAAGGGGTGATCGAGACTCTGACCGAGCATGGGATGCTGTCAAAATCGAGCCTATTTCACAAACTTGCTTAGATTGCAAGTGAAATATCCGAGCAGGAATTGATGCAGCTCGCGATTGACCACCCAAAACCAGTCTGATGTTTACTGTTAAATCCATTTTCTACAGTATCACTAGCGTTGCCTCCTCTCGCGCTGTCAACTCAGTTGCCCGCCCCGATCATCTGTTTTCAGCCCTACCAGTATCTAAACCCTAAACCCTCCCCAAAATCGGCGGAGCGTAGATTTAAAGAGGCAAGTGAGCAGCTCTAGATGAGCTTTTGATCAGTGAGTCGATCGATTTTGGCAATGACAATGAGCCCTAATTAGTGTTTGATCTGAGAACTGGGCGAGGTATTAATAGTTATCTAACGATTACTCGGAGTAATATTGGTGGATTAAGGTGGAAGAACTCTGTTAATCATCCGTCGGAGCCTGTCCCGTGCGCGGAGCTGCCCGTAACCGACCTTATCGAAGAATCCAACATAGGCAAATCGACCAGCCCTATTGACATGTACCTTCAGAACATTGGAGAAGCAGAAGATGGTCACTAGGCCAAGTTCCTTCGTTATATCAATCCGCGTAGTAAGTAATGTTACATCGTGAGCCCGAACGTGTAACATCTGTATCTTTCAGCCACTAAGCACAACGGAACATCATGAACTGCACCGCTCTTTTAGTAGCCAATCTGATACATGCATTAGATGACCTCAGAATCCACCCACGATCAACAACAGGAGCAGCGACTATAGGTGGTCGGTCGGCACGAATCTAGGCACGGTCAGATCCCTTATATTAACGCTTAACGGGCCGCTCGCGTGCCGATCGCCCTTCTACGTCGATGTGATTGCCACGACTGAGCACTAGTATATGCCAACGCAAAACTGACCAAGCACTTCAGATCTTATTAGGCGGGTTGCAACTTGTGAGGGGTTTTTGAATGTGGAAATGATCGTTTGAGACAGCAGTGGCTGGTCCGACCGGCTTTGGAACCAATTGGCTTATATCAACCGGAGCACGGCTTCCGGCAGAGGTATTATTTTTCCACAAAATGACAGTAACTCGGAATGATACACCACTACTGGAATGTGCATACAATAGGTTTACCTGTAAGGAGAAAAATTGTCGGAAACAGTGGAATAGCTGGATTACGGGAGAACTAATGCTCTTGAGAACAGTAAGTCAGCTCCTAAGAACGCGCGAAGCTCGCCTCTGAAGCTATTTAGAGAAGTCCAACCCATCCCATTCCGCCATCTTCCTCTCCGTCTTCTTCGATTTCTTTCGCTTGCTGGTTATAGGTGGATAGAGCGACCCGGACCACTCGTCTGGGGTAGATATTTTAGGGGACGGATCGAATGAATCGAAATGTGTTTCGGGTTTCGGTATTTCACGCTGTGAACCATCGACTTCAGCGCCTTGTTCATTGTCACCCTTGCCCAACGACGAGGCCCCTTGCCAAAGGCTAAAAGATCCGATATCTGCTTTAATTACAGTCAATATCGTTCGCAAAATAATTCATTGACCAATGAAGTACTCACATAGCTTCTTTGGGCGACTGTTCAGCCGACTCAGATTTCGAAGCCCTGTTTCTAAAATATAGAGTCTGCCTGTGGAGCGCTCCCTTTCAGATACTGATTCGTCGCTCTCAGCCGCGATCTCCCGAATGCTGTCTCCATCCATGTTAAAGACTGTATCGGGCATGAATAGAGTGGGTAATTGCTGTATCAGGCATTCTTCTATAGCAAGAACGCTAATATCGTCGATCACTTTTTTGAGAGCAACCTTCATTGAGTCAGTCCATGTTGCACGCGCGTAACTACACGTAGCCACAAGACATACCTTGTAGTATGCTTCCATTACATCAATCGCCGCGTAGGATGCATAGCGGTCCATATCAGCCTCTGTGGTTTCAACAAGCTGAGAGAGCAATTCGTTGACGTCCAACTCATATCGATACTCCCCTTGAAGGAGCTTCTGCCCAAAAATCCTTTGCAGAACACCTTTCAGCTGCCGTCTCCGGCGCTGAGCCTGCGCCTTCTGGACGTTCTCCGTTAAATAGTGATTGTACGTAATCGGATGTCTAGACTTATGAGGTTCCAAGACTTCCGCAATTTTCTTTTCCAGAGCCTGCCTGAGGTCATAAAGCTTGGGGTTGATGATCTCATGCAAAAGGCTAACCGCAGTATTCTCGTCAGTGGCATGATGCAGTGCTGAGTTAATAGCGAAAAGAGCGGCATCGAGAACATTAGATGTGAACCGACGAACTAGGCTTTCCCACGGCTTGCATTGCTCTATGAAAAGTTCACCCACGACGAGGGGATTATATGTTCCGGGAAGCTCACAGCCACGGGTCCTGATCATTAGATCCTTAACTTTGTCGGCATAATGTGAGCGAGACATTTTGCTCTGTCCGTTCCCGTATTCGTTCGGACACTCGTCGTCGTGTTGGTCATTGTCTTCGACGATTATCACTGAATGCCCCTTCTTCTGCATTTAATCTGCAAATAAAAGGAGCGTATTCTGCGCAACAGCTCGCAGACGTTTCCTGTATCCTTCTTCGGTATTTGCGGAACCAAAAAAAGGATCATTATACATCCCCCCCCACGGCAGCCTTGATATGTGTATGAAAGGAGTGGCTGGCGTGAAGAAGATACTGTTGTTGCTCTTGTAGTGTTTGACGAGAGACACCCAGTTTCGCCAATCTGGACTTGCAATCGTTTATGCCGGCTTCTACATCCGCTAGCACGCTCGGGAGTTGTGTAAGGATTTGGTCTCGAAGGACATGGCTCAGTCGCGGTTTCAGTGCAGATATGCCAACATGAGCAGAGTTTAAGGATGTCCAGACACCCTGTGAGAAGAATTCGGACTCGATTCGATCTCGATCGGCAGTAGACACGTTTCTTGTAACAAAGTCCCTATTACGTAGGACGTGCCAACCCAGGCGGAACCTGACATCTTTATTTTGAGCAAGCTCCAGGTAAGCATGCTCACTGTCTGATCCTCGATCCAGAGTATCCGGCTTTGTAATTAAGCCGAGGGTGCGCGTTCCTTCGGGATCGAGTCTGCGGGCATGTTTTGTCACGCTCTAAAGAGCGAAGTCATTTTTTGCCGAAACAACAGCCAGTATAATACTGCGTGGGCTCTCCATATAAGAAAGAACGAGTGACTTAACCATTTCGGCGTCGTCGTCCGACTGGTCACGATTCGGGGCTTCGAAAAGGCCGGGTAAGTCGACCATAGTGAGGTGAGGTTGCTGCGGCCCGGAGAGTTCAACACGAAGAACATCTGTGCTAAAGACTCTGTTGGTTCCAGGGCTAGAGAGACCCATAGCTTCTCTTGCTTTTTCTACCACTTGTTCCAAGCCGGTATTGTCTGTCGAAATAGAAATGGCGAATGCTCGCAGGGCCTTTTTTTCCTGCTCCGAACGCTCCGCTCCGGGAACGATAGAAATATCGATTGCCGACACCGAGCTTCGACGTAGGATGAGCTCCGTCGCAAATCTCGTGCAGAGGTTATCTTTTGTTGGGAATGACAAGCCAGATATGGCTTCGAGAACCGAACTTTTGCCCGCCGATTGATCGCCACAAACGATTATTTGCGGAAGATCAACATATTGACTTATTCCCTGAGATCGCAGCTTGTCGATGATGTCAAGCAAGTCACGATGCTCCTTTGATTGCAGTTGCGCTTCTGCGATATTGGACCACTTCGGTAGTTTTGAATCCACGTTCGGTACCATGTTGTGTAGCTGTTTTCTCAATCATGAATAAAGGGAAGTATCAATGACTTGGGAAAACGAAATAAGCCATACTTTTAAGGTCAGGTTAGCCGCGATATTTATGTTTTGAGAGACCCTTGCTTCTAGAGAGTTGGATGTGGGCCTGCCAGCTCATATAGACGTCTGCCAGCTCATACAGACGAGGTTGGATACAATTGGAGCGGGGCGACGGGCCGTATGCGGAATGCGAGAAGTAGCGCTTATTTCTTCGTTATGACTCGATACTGCATCTATCTTAGGCTACGAATCGAATAACGGGAAGACGTTGTTCTGGTACCCGGCGGAGAGCCATGCTAGTACTTTCTCAACCCCTGATTTCTGCTAGCATACACACCACACAATCAATCAACTTGCTGTACTACACACCGCCTAGTACAATGCAACAGTTGTGGGAGTTCTGTCACCACCAGTATCCAAATCCATCAACTCGAGACCTGTGTCATCCAATCCACTGTATCATGTCCCACGTTTCCAAGAGCGACAGAAAACGCGCCCAGGACCGCATTGCCCAGCGCTCTGCTCGCCAGCGCACCAAGAACCGTCTGGCCTCGCTCGAGCTGCAAGTCTCGCAGCTGCAGGACGGCGCCGACAAGTCTCTTTCCAGCGAGCTCCAGCGCATGCGCAGGGAACGCGATGACCTGCGCGTGTTGTCTAGTCAACTGCTGGCCGTCGCCAATGCAGTGCAGACAACGCTGGACTCTGGCGACAATCAGCGTCCGCCGGCTCCCGTCGTGGAAGACCACGATGCAGCCTCCAGCCTGATGAGCCGCATCTTCCACGACTACGAAGCGCTCAAGACAGTCGGCCCGGCGATGGCCCTGCCTCTGAGCGACGCGCATGTCATTCTCAACGGCATCCTGAATGGCTGGGACGGCCCCGTTGCCGACCACGAGGCTGCAATCCATCGCCTCATGGCCTTCCTGCATCATCGCTTCATGTCGGAGCGGCCGTCTGCACGGCTGATTGACCAGCTGGCGGTGCTCTACCTGTTTCAGATGTCGCTCTTGGTCTGTCGCTCCTCCTGCTACTCTATTCCTGCTAATGTGTCCAGTTTCTACTCGCCCAGATCGAGGGCTGTCACGACTATCTAGATCTGATTCCTGGCTGGCTGCAGGCTATGTGAGTGTCGTGTGGATATCTACTCGTTCATTCGCACTGACTACTCTCCAGGCCAATTCAACTGGAAACACCCCATCACATCTGCATCGACATGATCCCATGGTATCCGTGCCATTTCTCTCGAAGAAGCCCTGCTAATCTAACCGCACAGGCCCGAGCTCCGGGTCCATCTACTCTCAACTCAATCGGACGTCACGAGCCCAGAGCCCAGTGAGGACTGCGCCATGCATACTCTCCGCAGCTTGTACTTCTCTCCGCCGACCAACTTCGAAGACGCGTATATCATCCGCCCCGATCGGCGGCTGGCTGTTAGCCCGCAATTCCAGTGCCTGTTCTCGGCCTCGTGTCCGTTTGCTGTCGACGAGACGTTTCTCGGACTGTACCCGGCTCTTCGCGGGCTTATTCCGGGGTTGGCCCGCCCAAACTTGAAGTCAGGGCGTAGACGAGGTAGCTCTTCTATGCGCTTTCTATCCCAGTCGGGTATCTCGCCCCTTGCGCCGTCTCCTGGCCCTGATCTATCCACGGGATACGATGCCAGTTGTTCGCAGTGGCACCCCGATCAACCATATAGCCAGGAGACCGCGTCTAACGTCCCATCCATGCCGCTGATTCCAGGGTCGCCTCCTCTCCCGGATATGGTGGGCGTTGGCGATGCGGACAGCTGGTCTGGTCCACTGGCGACGTGGGACGATTCCGGATTTGGCTCCTTGTGGCCCTGATCCAGCCGACGGTGAGGAATTTCCATGGCGGCAGGGCAGTTCTGGCGTCTGCGTTCGGATCAAGCCAGACCACATGATGAATGCTATTACTGGATTGATGGATTTCCGTACGCATGTTGCGGCAAAATGTACTGTGCATGTACAGTTACCGAGGAATGACTACCGCTAGACTATCGTGAATTTGACCGCCCCTGCCCGCCATTGAAAGCGTGAACAGCCTCTTCGATCTCGGACTTGCGCGTATTGGACAGGACTTTTTGGTACAGAGATGCGGGTTGCTGCGCAGGACTTGCTTCTCCTCGACGAAATGATGCTTGCCAGCCGCGGCCGGGGGCATGCCGACCGGATGCACCTTGTCGGCGCTGACCACGTTTGGCACGACCCATGTTGGGTTGCGTGCGAAGCAGACGGTGGATTTGGATCCTGGGCGTTTGGTGTCAGATCTTTGTGCCTTTCTCGCTGTTCACTCTCTCACCGTTCACGAGCTGCGGCAGCAGCTGCACGGCGCTGGCCCCCGAGCCGATCACCGCAACGGTCTTGTCTTCCCACCGTATACTCGGATCCCAATGGGCACTGTGCGTCAGGGTGCCCTTGTATTCGTCGATGCCGGGGATCGCCGGGTCTAGGGTATGCCAGACTCAGCTCGTTTCATCGGCGACAGGCTCTCTGTCTGTCTGCTTACATTTCCACTTGTTGACGACGCCGCTCCCATTGATCAGGACATGACACCAGTCGCTGAACCTATCGCCGTCTTTCTCCAGCTGCACCTCCCCTACGTCTGCGTCAGCCAGGATCGAACGCCCAAGTAACAGAGCCGAACCCACACTGTCCTCTGGCGTCGTGCCATGTCGCCCCAACGACTGTCGTGCCGAAGCGCATGTACTTCTGGAGCTGGTACTTTTCATAGAACCGCACAAAGTACTCCTGGATCTCCCCGCCGCGGGCGTAGAAGGAAGACCACTCCGCGTTCGGTTCGAACGAGAAGTTGTAGATGTGCGAGGGGATGTCGCAGCTGTTGGATAGCATGCAAACTAAGCATCAGAAAGGGCAACAGAGGACGCAGTAAGACCTACGCGCATCCGGGATACCGATTCTCGAGCCAAGTCCCTCCGACAGTGTCATTTCTGCGTGGCATGAGCGCTGAGAACCTGAACAATCGCGAGAACGTAGCCAGTTCAGGGGCCGCACTTCTCATAGACCACCAGCTCGTAGTTCCGCAGCATCCTCTCGGTCTTGTACGCCGCCAACAAGCCCGCCGCGCCCGCGCCAACATGGATGACTCTGGCGAAATGAGGCTCGGAGTGGTAGCGCTCGGGGATCTGGAGCGGACTAGCAGCAGCAGCAGTAGTAGTAGCAGCTTTGGGGCGGTTGTCGTCCTCGCCCGTCGTCATCCCTCCTGGTTTGCTGCTAGTGGGCGGCGAGCAGCTGCTGGATGCGCGTGCTGTGCGTTTTCCTTTTTCTGTCTCTGCCTCGGTCATCCTTGAAGCATGACGAGAGAACGGTGCCCATTGCGCAAGAATCGGTTTGCTGGTTAATGCACAAATGCTCTTTCCTGTCGCTGGGATCGGGAGATGCTGCAAGTAGTAGTACTACTGTCTACTAGTACAGTGCAGATTTAGTGAAGATGGTGGTGGCTGAAGACGTCGAGTCAGAATGTGCCCCTGTGCAGGTGTCAGAAAAGGCCTCTCGCCTGACTCAGTCCGATCCAGGGTTACCACCGAGTCTTGTCCAGTATGTTTTTGTCTGTTGATTTCGATTCTTTCTCATCTGAGTGCTGCTCTCGTTTTTGACCTTCCCATCCCCAACTCCCTGCACCATGCACTCATCCTCGTCCTCGTCTTCGGATAGCCCTAGCCAGACCAGAGGCTGGCGATTCTGGGTATGGAGACAGACACATTGCCACAATTGGATTTCGCTGACGAGATAGACCATTTTCGCTGCCCTGGCAATCACATCCATTCTGTCCGCTCTCGACGCTTCGGTTATTTCCACCGCGATGCCCACCATAGTCAACAATCTGGACTCCAGCGACGCCTATGTCTGGATCGCCAACGCCTACTTCCTCACAATGACGGCGTTCCAACCCCTCTACGGCCAAACGGCCAACATTTTCGGCCGCCGCAGCCTCATCGTCATCGCCGTGGTACTATTCGCCGTCGGGTCGGCCGTTTCGGGGGCCGCAAAGTCCACCGCGGCCCTGATCGCCGGCCGCACGGTGCAGGGCATCGGCGGCGGCGGAATCAACGTGCTGGTGGACATCATCGTGTGCGACCTGGTCCCGCTCCGCGAGCGGTCCAAGTTCATGGGCGTGATCTTCTCGGTCTTCGCGGTCGGCCTGTCCCTGGGTCCCGTAATCGGCGGCTTGATGACGCAGCGCGTTACCTGGCGCTGGATTTTCTATCTGAATCTCCCAATCTGCGGCGTGGCGCTCGTGCTCCTGGTTCTGTTTCTCAAGGTCCAGTACAAAAAGGACTCGGGCCAGAACATGGTCAGGCGCATCGACTTCGCCGGAAACGCCCTCCTCATCGCCTCCGTGCTTGCGGTCTTGCTAGCCCTGACCTGGGGCGGGACCAAGCATCCATGGTCATCGTGGCGAACCATCGTGCCCTTGATCCTCGGCTTGCTCGGCCAGGGCGGGTTTCTCGCGTTGCAGTCGTCCAAGCTCATCCCCGAGCCCACGATGCCAATCCGCCTATTCTCCAACAGGACCTCGCTCTCGACCTTCGCGCTGACCTTTGTCCACGCCATCTTGACGTACTGGCTCACCTATTTCCTCCCAGTATACTTCCAGTCAGCGCTCGAGGCGTCTCCAATCCAATCCGGCATCAACCTGCTAGCCAGCGCCATCACGGCCATTCCGTTTGCCATTCTTGCCGGCGGCGGCCTGACCAAACTTGGGCGCTACCGGCCCTTCCACTTCGTCGGGATCGGGCTGCTGACGATAGCCTTCGGCTTGTTCACGCGGCTGGACGCCCACTCGTCCACCGGGTACTGGGTCGGCATCCAGATCCTGGGCGCCGCGGGCACCGGCATCCTCCTGACGACAACCCTGCCGGCGATCCAGGCGCCGCTGGGCGAGGGCGACGTGGCGGTCGCCACGGCGACGTGGGGGTTCCTGCGCAGCTTCGGCGGGGTCTGGGGCGTAGCGATTCCGTCGGCGGTGTTCAATTCGCAAGTGAACGACCTGCTGGGCCGGGTGCAGAGCGCTGAGCTGCGCCAGACCCTGGCCAACGGAGGCGCGTACGCCGTGGCGTCCAGGAAGTTCATGCGATCGTTGAGCCAGACGCCGGCACTGAAGGCGCAGGTCCTCGGCGTGTACGTCGACAGTCTTAAACTGGTCTGGCAGGTTGGAATTGCGTTTGGCTTGTTGGGCTTCCTCATTGCGCTCGTGGTCAAGGAGATCCCGATGCGCGAGCAGCTCGAGACGGAATTCGGCATGGTCGACGATGGTGACGACAAAGGCTCGTCCGAAAGCCCGGGGGACGTCGAGCTCGCTCACGAGAAGCAGCCTAACTTGGCAGCTAGTGGTAACTGAGATTCGTTGTGTTATGTTGTGTTGTGTCTAGCGGTCAAAAGACTTGTCGAGCATAACAGAATGCGCTTTTACAAAGCAATCAGGACACAAACCCTGACAGTATTTGTATATTAACTACTAGTGCTAGTAGTCGTGGCACAGCTGTAGACGAAGATGGAACAACCTTTCCCAGGCCAATCTCCTCTGGAAGCTGATGGACAAAGTGGACGGTGAAGCTGAATAGATGGATTGGATGGTACCATGAAGCATGATCGAGAGAGGACTATCTGACAGGAGGAAGCTATACCTAAGAAGGAAGGTCGGAGGGCACGTAACAGAAAACTGCGAGAAGCTCGAATCTCCCACTCATACAGTCAACAAATCACCCCTCTGACAGGAGGAACCCAGCGAAAAAGCAAGCCCACCCGGGCAGGTCTACCAGGAGACTGCGTGCGGCATTCAGGCGCAACCACGTCTTCAGAACAGCCACACTGTCGCCGGCGTGGAGCCGGTGTTGCTGCGCCCTGATTCTGTCCAGCAGGCCTCGGGCAAGTCCTGCAGAAGAAACTCGCTGGACCGGCGATAGTTTGAAGCGCGCAGGAAAGCCCAGCGCGCGGCCTGGACGTCTCCTGAGCTGCTCGTTTCTGCAGCAATTGTTTCGGCCCTCTCCGCCGCGGCCGTCCACGCCGTATACCAGCTCTCAGGGTCGTTGTTCTTGATGTGCTCGGCTGCTTCCATACACTCGGCCACGTCGCATCCATGGAAGGGTGCCGTCCCGAGCACGCGGAGGAACTCGAAATTAAAGAACTCATATGGCAGTACTTGCAGCATAGTACTTAGTAGTTAGTAAGTGTTGTTTTGGGACAGTGGCCCTGAGGAGCGAGCACGCTCTTAAATTCATGCTGACATCGGTGTATTTATCGCTGGAAACCCACCGGCGGGAGGCCGAATACGGATGGCCCAGGGTTCAGCATCTCGTCTGTCGCGTGGTAAAGAGAAGCACTGAGCAAGGCCCAGAGCGCTCTCATCAAAGTGATGATGCTCTTGAAAAGGAGAGTTCTTAACAGGCAAAATGTAGTATTCACTGCTTGCTATGACGAAGGCGGTAGACACAGGCAGAATAATAACACATTACATTACATATATTACGTTACAGAACATAACTACAATACTTCTACTCCTATTCCTGCTCCAGCTACTCATGACTTCTACTCCATCCCTCGTCCAGTCCTTCCTCCGCTCCATAACGGCCTCCTCTTTATCTTGTTAGCGGCATTCTACGATATGTCGCAAATGGCAACGAGAGTCATGCACCCAAGACAGCACCCTGCATAAACTGAGACGAGCCCTAGCGCCTAAGCCCTGGCCGGGTCCAGGTTGTGGCAAGGACTGACCCATAACATACTCGATATGGCCCTCTTATCTACTTATTAGCATCTCCTTTTATCCAGCCCTAATCCCAGCCAAAATTCATCGGAACAACCCCTAGCTGGCGTTGCTACAAGCGACGAATATAGCGGGAAAGACGGAGCAAAATAAGTTTGACTGTCTACGCATCTAAATACATGAGTGGAGAGAAGGCCGAGAGTTATCGCCATGGGCCTAGGCTGCTCGATGAGTCTAGGCAGGCAAGGTTCAATAACTGTCTATTGAGCAGCATAGGCTCCAGCCAAGTTGGCACGTGTTAAGTGCTCAACGTCGAGGAGAAAGTGATCCAGCTTCTCCCCTGTCATCTCCGGCCCGAAATTCGTTAAGTTGGCCATGGTCCGCTGTAAGCCGGCGCTCGCTCTAGTGCGGATACTGTCCAGGTCGTAACCGACTAGCTTTCCACCGCGTTTTCTTATCACCCCATCGACCATAACAGTATCGACATCGGCCGGGGTAGAGTGCAAAATAGCGGTCCCCAGAGGGAACGCCGACGTGCTAAGGAAGCGTTTGGACGAGATAAAAGTGATATCCGCCCGCTTCCCCGGGGTTAGAGTGCCAATTCGGTCGGACATGCCGACGGCGTCTGCACCATTCCGGGTGGCCCAGGTCAGGACATCGCGCACGCCGAGGTCGATCTTAGTTGGAGCCTTTCGGGATGCATGGGCAGTGTCGTTATCGAGGAATCGCTGCAGCTGCAGAGCCAATCGCATCTGGGATAGGTAGTCGGGCGCGACAATACTGGTCGTGTCGATGCTCAGGGTCGGTTTAATGCCATGTTCGATGCACGCACGGATTGGGGGAACACCCATGCCCATCTGCATCTCCGTCTCAGTTGCAATGGAGACCTTGCCACCGGATGCGGCAAGCAGTCCCATTTCGTGATGGTTAAGATTCGTGCAGTGGATATGGACGTGACCAGGGAGCAAGAGTCCATGGTCTGCCAGCTCCTGAACTCCACTATGCAACCTAGTGTGCATGAACGGAGACGTGTGAGAGCAACACAGCATCCCACTCTCCTGAGCGAAACGGATCTCCTCGGTCTGGGCAAATGGCACTAGCCCCGGATGGCTGATTTGCAATCCTACCCGGACTAAATGGTGGCCGTTGTGCAGGCGGTACATGTCATCCAGATGGGTCATGCGGGCCTCCCAGCCGAGTCGACCTTTCGAGGAACCTTCATACTCGCCATCACTCATCCCGTAGCAGTAGAAAGCTCGCATGCCCGAGTCCTTCAACGCTCGTAAGTTGGCTTCAGCGTGCTGTCTCGAACTAGGAGTTTCGACACAATCAAGAACAGTGGTGACGCCGCTATCGATAGCCTCAAGCGCACCCACTAGCGAGGCTGTGTGTATATCCTCAACGTCGACAGCGGGTAGCCATCTCAGATAGCAGTTCGGTAAGAAGCGCATCAGTGACTGATTCGCCGCGATCCCGCGAAACAACGACAAGCTCGTATGGCGGTGGGTATCAATGAACCCCGGTATCACCACGCCACCGCTAGTATCGATTACTTGGGCATCTGGGGCCGAAAACTCACTCGCGTCCCCAACGGCGGTGATGATGCCATCCTAGATCAACACAGCACCACGGTAAAACTCGCCAAGCGAATCATCCACATCGTAGCCACATAACCCCCCGTAAACAGATACCTTCCGGTCGTTGTGCTCATCACGGTTGGGTAGAAGTGAGATTGAGAAGTGAAAGCAAGAAAGGAATATTCTCAGGCATTAAGAGATTAGCGTAATGTCGAGCGATGAAGCCATTTTATAGGGGCTTCTGTCTGAGCAATGCAGTGCTTCGGCATTTTCCTATCTCCAAGCTAGGTCGACTCGGAGCCGAGATGCAGATAGGTGGAGTCTTCCAAATCACAGTACATCCTTGGATGACAACTTTTGCGCTTTTTTCGCGTTGCTCTTGCATATGTGGATCACTATTTCTGGCTATAAAGCCCCAACTGATCTTTGGAAACCCTGCAATGGCCGTCGACCTACAAGGTCATCAAATCAACCTGTCACTCTCCACATCCACAACATGAACAGAAACGCTCTCCTGACCTGGCGAACAGGCCGTGGCCTCCTGCAACCTTGCCCTTCTGGCCACCACTTCTTTTCGAGCTTCTCTTTTGCGCGAACTGCCATGAATGGGAAAGCCACAAGCTCCTGCCAAAATAATTGGTCCACACCCGTCAAATCTCCCATGTCAGCCTGGCAGCCTGGCTTCTGGTTCTGCCGAGCCACATGGAAGCGAGCAAGTATCAACACGCTGCGCTGCTTGGTAGGCTGTACGACGGGGGATTTTTCCGCGCTATGGTTGCTCCAAGCCTATTGTCCCGGACTTGGAATGGGGGTTACGATGGCTGCGTCTAGTAAGTCTCTTTTCTCGCTCCTTCTTTCTCCTCCTTCTTCTACCCTGCTCGCTCGGTCCGAGGAAGCTCGATAACGAAAAGCAATGCAGTGGCATCCGGTATAACGACATCAGTCATATTTGAGTCAATCCTTCTCCGCCGCGGAGTCGATCAGCTTTCGTGGCCCATGGCGATGCGGACGGCGATGGGAATGAGCATGGCCTCCATGCTGGCTATGGAGTTCGCGGAGAACCTCGTCGACTACCATCTGACCGGCGGCGTGGTGGACGTGAGCGATCCAAAATTCTGGATGGCTGCTGCTGTATCCACGGCTGCTGGGTATCTGGTTCCGTTGCCGTATAACTACCTACGTTTACGGAAGTATGGGAAAGCTTGCCACTGAGAGTTGATGTGCTGCAACTATTGGAAATGTGTATTGATAAGAACCAACTTGTATAAAACCTTGGGGCGTGTTGTATGGCAATCCATAAGAAACGCGTATAGACAAAGGGCAACGGTTTACTTAACTCTCTACAGGGGTCAAGGATGGTAATCATTTACAGGAGATACCGCCGCTCATCGGATTTAGGATTCCTCCGTTGTCGCTATCCGGCTTAGGGCTCTTGCACGGCGTTCGGCAGCCATCAAGTCTACAATAAAATCTCCTCCTAATGTCAAAGGAGTGCAGGGCACTAAGCCCACTAAGAGAGGGAAGATGATAAACATGGATAAACTTGTGCTCACGGCGCAGGCGATGTTAAAGATAAAGAAGAGGACGTTAGTCGTATGCAGAATAACCGCGCGACTATATAGCTCGCTTAATGGGGCAACCACCAGGAGCCTAAAAATAAACCTAATAATGTACACCGACATCAATAAACAATTCTAACACGGGGCCGTAGTTTTTAAATTGCTTTATAATCGATAGGATAGCGGTTACGGCTACCGTTAGCGCTATAGAGCTGTTATTAAGGATAATCTAATTAGCTTCCACCTTCTATCGAAAGAAATTGCAAGAGAGAGAACCGCACATGTTGAAAGTAGTCGCGGAAACCAATCTAACCACCTACTAGCGCCGGACGACAGACCAGTTCTGTGGATTCTTGGGATCAGGCCCGTCCGATTCCACCTGGTTGGTTTTATCTGGCTAAACGCCCCTTTCGAGCCCTTGCGTTGGTGAATCGCTGTGGTCTGAATTTGGGGGTTCATCAATGCTCGATTGATCCCGCCGAAGATTGATCTTTTCGAGCCCCGGTTGTTATGGTGAGTATTTGGACATTCTTGCCCCAAGACCTGCAACGAACCTGAATAAGGTAAACAATTGGTGCAAAATAATAGGATTTTACCTGCTTCCCATCTTTATATTTAATAAACTGATGTTTTCGGACTTAAGCTGATTTACCACTGTTATATGGAGATAATAGAAAGTCCGACGACAGCAATAGCAATTGGCAAACTACCACTGTATGGTTTGATGAAGGGTTTTAGGGTTTAAAAGCAGAGAGTTTATGTAGCCTGATAAACCCGGCAAAATCATTATGGGTAAGCAGAATTCAAGCCTTCCTCTTTACAAGCTTCAAGTCCCGCCCAATAAAGACCTGTCCTCCTCCTATAATATTTGTTGCACTGATCTCCAGCAGATTAATGCGCCGGTCCACATCCTCAAGGGAATCCTTAGAGAAAGCATACAGGCGTTTCTCGAAATCGACCCGGCAGTATAAGACATCCGGTTGGGTTTTGAAATATTCCTTTGCCTTCTCGAACAGCTCTGCCCCAGGCTGCTGGCCGCGGGGGGTAAAACCCATCCCCAGGTCCAAATCATCAGAGTGCCCAACAAAACAGAATATAACGCGTCGATCAACTGTTCTGGTGTTCGGAGTCGGCGCATTTCCCAGTGGGAATCCTTCTTCTGAGTCGTTGTTGTCCGTGTCGCTCTCGTCAACACCACTTTCCTCAGTTTCCTCTGAGCTGCCTTCCTCTGAGGTAGTACTTTCCCCCGAGCTACTTTGATCCGGGCTATTTTCTGTCTTGACGCGGATTTGATGAATATACTGGCCATGAGTATCGCCATTGGTATGTCGCTGGTTGCCATCCCCACTCCCTCGCACATTGGAAGGACCACTAGTACGAGCCTCTTTGCAAGCTCGCGTTGTGATATCTCGTGAATTAGGCGACTCAGCTAACCGTTTGCGACGGGTGTGCATGGCTGGAGATGATAAGTTGGATCCAGCAACTCCATCGCGACTCGACGATGTTACTGGGATGGGAGGATTCGGTCGGCGTACGCCTGTCAAGTCTGCGGTTCGGCCGGAGCGAAGGCCGGAGCGAAGGCCGTGCGGCGCTGTTTCGCCAACCAGCGAGGACGAGTCCGTGTCAGGTGGATTGGTCTGCGGTGCCCTTGTGATATCCGACCGACTCGTTAGGCGGTTAAAGCACTCAAGAGCAGCTGTCCAATGTGATGAACAATAAATGATCTCTTCTCTTGGATTTCTCCATAGGCGGATGGCACAAAGTTCCTCCCTGGACTCATCGCCTAACAACTCAGAAAATATCGTCCGTCTGCTGCCCGCCGCGCGGCTTCGGACAAACTTCGCCTGCCCGTCGTTGGGGTAGAGAACCCATATTTGGTATCTATATCGATAAAGGTTGGGTAGCCGCACATCAAATACGGTGACCCTCACCTCCGTGCCGTGGCGGTCGAATGTCTTCGATTCGCTCTTCTGATTTTGGGAACGATGGGACCGACTTGCAACTGGTGGTACTTGTCCCCACGGTCTTTCCTCGTGAAATTTTTGGAGACCGATCTTCAGATGCGAGGGCATTTCATCGTTCGATGGTCCCACGGGCCTGATACTACTAATGACGGCACTGGATGCAGCTTCGGCAACATGCGTCGCCATTTGAGCGTCTATAGTCGTAAAATTTGAGATATTAACGCCGACAACTTTAGCATTTTAAACAACAAGGACTTACTTGGATTAACCTGAAATTGCGACACAATAAAAAATGGAGTTGCCTCTCAACCAGGGGGAACCAGGCGCCATTAAATATCTCTGAAGCAGCACAATTGGAGGAAGAAGAGGAAGCTGAATGTAGATAGAATTGGCCGGTAGGATGGAAGGTAGAAGAGAGAGCTGTCTGGTAGAGAAAGGTCAGTATCGTACAGGCAGAGCTAAACTGCAATTTGCCTCGAGAAGGAGCGCAGTGGATGTTAGCGTCGTTTAAGGATGTCAAATGATCGCAGCAGCCACCGCGTATTTACGTGTAAGTCATGGTATTTGGAAGTTGCTAAGCGAGCAACAAGCGAAGCATGGCTTTAAAAGGGGTACACGGCCAAAAA